>JALIZH010017930.1:0-14717 GCA_030522465.1 Rhipicephalus appendiculatus
TACTCAGGGGCGGGACGCGTTGTCCCCCGGGTCACTGAAGTCGCACAAAGAACCAAGCAGAACTCCAGTTCGTTTTGTAACTCATTTCCGTTTCCATTAAATGCCTTGAAATATGATGTAACGCACCTCGGACGCACTCCACTAAACCAAACATCGAATTCAGTCCACCATAATACGGAAAACGCGCGTAGAATTAAGAAACGCCAACATTTCATGTGGGCGTAATACAGCAGACTAAACTTACGAGCGTGCTTTCCTGCAGTGCCGTGAGCGCCCTGCATTTTCTCTCGGGGGGCGCTGATAACAATACCTTTCAAAAGCAATCTAAAATATTTAAAAGTACACCGTGTTGACTTTGCGCAATCATGCTATTTAAAGCTAACTAAACATAAAAAAGTCACACAAACAATTGCCAAAGCGACTCGAAGGCGAAAGCTCAATTCTTGTTGTTCTCAGTCGGTCGTATGGATCCCAACCCTTCGAAAGCCTTCTGTACCCAACGTGATTGCGCATAGCCTCAGGGATCAGAGCCCCTGGCAGCTTCCTGAGCATCACGTGGTTTTTGGTGCCTCCAGGATCGGCCCACTCTTGATCAAGGGAAAAAGCGCACCAAAACAAACGCGCAATGTTGCCAGCATTCCTGATAACATTGCTGTCAACGTGCTTGTAGGTAGAAGTTTCTGTGATAAAAGACGAAACGTGTTTTTTTTTTTTTTGTCTTTCTGTTTCAACAAATTATCGTCTTGTAATCGTACGTACTATTTACAATGCTTTCGGCGTGATAAGACTCGAAATCTTGTGTACTGACGAACGCGCAGCAGCGCCTAATGGGCCCCTTGCGGTTTCCGTCTAAAGATCGCAAAAGTGCCGAAAGACACGGCCACAGCCAGTTATTCTTTTTGTTGGGGCCACTAATGTGGGATACAGGCACGGGGATGTTTTCTTCGCCATGGAGCAATTTATCCTACCGACTAAAAATGGATCTTGCTAAATTCTCCCGGCTTTAAATACTTCATTACTGACAATTGGCAATTCAGATAAATATAATAAGTATTCGCCTCGAGATCTTTGAGTGGCGCCCTTCTCGCGTGTGACGTCAGGGAGAGGACTCGTATGCAGCTCTTCGCGCGCGCGCTCGCTACGTGAAGGCTGCTCGACGCTGCCGGCCTGTCTATCCTGCTCGAGTTAATGAAATATTGGTGGGCAAGTTCACAAAGCAATTTGTACTGAATGTTCAAGCGAAATGCCCGGCGAAATCGAGCGGTAGTTGCCGTCAGTAGCACGTTCTGTGTCGATTGCTCCTGGTGTCGTCTGCTAGCCATCCATGTGTACATCTGCTTCTATGGTGAATTTTTCTTTTCGCGACTGTTCTATGGCCGTGGCGCACTCAAAATGACTTTCCTGCCCGTTTTCGATCACTGACATCAGCGTTCGGGCTTCAGCTTCCATGTCTGCGTTAAAGCGCAATAAATGTATACCGCGTGCTGCGCGTATTCGGTTGCCAAGCCTGCTCGTTAGGTTCAATTCCTGTGTTCGGAGAATGACAAACGACGTGTGATGTCATTCAAATAAATTAAATGGCGTTACCGGCAACAACGTTTGATTAAATCCACATTTTTAGCAGCTGCTGTGTAAGCGCGTCATAAGTTCTTTAAATTGAAACACGAAATAAACAGGGTGAGTCTAAAGGAGATGTACGACGCAGATATGAAATATTGGTAGGTTGTCCGGAGTGATTTTCTTTTTTTGTTTTTTGTTTTTTTTTGCAACATATTTTAATCCGTACGCTAATAAATCGACGTTTGTTCACTCGTTCACGGTGGTCTGAAAATATGCTGAACAGAATTAGTGTAACCATACCAACGTTGATAAATACAATGCTTTCGCATCGAAAGTCGTAAGAAGATGTATTTGCAATAAAATACTGTAAATCAGTCTCAATGGTCGACTCCTGATAGGTCTTGGCGCGATCAGTGTGCTAAAAAGACTCCAGTTCCTTATGCATTTGCCTAAGTTGACTCGAAGGTGAAAGCCATCTTTTTCTTGAGTCGATGTATTGTTCCTTCGCCGCCCCCCCCTCCGAATGCTTTCTGGACGTAACGTGGTTTTGCACTGAAGCTTTCTACACATCACCTGGTTTTGCATCGCCTCCGAGATCGGCTCACCAATCACGGAGGCAATGCAAAGCGACGATGTCATGTGATCACGTAATCATGTGACGTGACGTTATGACGTCACAAATTTCGGCAGTATGGGATGTCATGATGACGTCATCATGTGATGAATTTTCGCATCACTCGTGTTGACGCTGGCGACGGGGGACGCCGACGGTCAATTTTCGCATTTGATGAGGAATCTAAGGCTCTTGCCTTAAAATATTCAATTTTGTTACAGCACGGTAAAGAATAGCAATAATCAGCGACAGGTGCCAAAAGAATGGTGGGAAAGAGCTCTCTTTCTCTCCTTCTTCCTGGACACATTCGCCGATTTTTCCTACTGTTTACCAAGCTGTACTATTGGTGTCAAATGAAACGCGAACACTGCAGCGGATTGCGTTGCCCAAGTATTAGAAATATAGTGCGCGCCATCCTGTCATCACCATTGGCAGGATCACACAGTCGATTAGGCAGCACAGCGCGATCGAAAACATGAATGTGGCTCATGAGCGTATCTATCTCTCCATAAGGGTCGAACTGTACCACGCGCCCACCACTGCTGGCGTTTCATTCCGAGCGATCTTATTTGCATCCAGCTCGCCCAATCTGTGCTAGTGGTCCACGGCAACCCGCTGGTCGATGAAGTTATCGATTTCATTTTGTCGGCTGTCGTGTCTGCACAAGCCCACATGACTACAATTGGGAGTGGAGCGTGAATTTTCGTTCAACTCAAGTCTGTTTACACAACGCTGATTTTTGCGAATAAGCCGCAAAATTGATCGCGCTTCAATTTCAAAGCAGCGTAGACTCTCTTTAACTCAGTTGGCGGGGGCGTTCGCGCTTTCACGTAAGCTATATTTCAACGCCATCCAGCCCAGTGAGTGACGCTACGAACTCGGGGGGCATGAAGCTGACCGCGATGGCTGTGGGTATACAGAAGATATGTTAAATGTTAACGTTTCTTAAACTCCTGTACTAATGCTAGCAGTAATCTCAAGAAATATCATTAGAAGAAAATGCAGCTAGTAGTCGAGGAACGCCGTGCGACGCGAGCGAACTATAACGAAAATGCTGCTGTTTTAGCCAGAGCGTAGCAGACGACAAAAGCCGAATCCCCGCCCTTGCGTCACCGGAGTGCCGTTCGCAGCGCCGCCATCGGTCGCACACGAGGCGAATAGTGCTCAGGAAGGTTGCCCTACCGAAAATAATGAAAAAATCCAGCCACTACTCGGCTAATCCCCTGTATTGTGTATGAGCCATGCTGTGAGGACAACAACAAGAACATCAACTCCGTCTCCGTCTAACTCCCTAATGTAGTTTCGCATTTAAAACGTCTAATGGAGTTCGCTAGTGCGCTTGTGCCTTCTGTATAAGTCATGTAGTCACGCTTCAGTCGCAACTTCCCTGTCCCCCCTTGTTGCTGTGTGGACCGGTCTTCCCTCCAAAGCTTCATATGAGCTGGCCTTGGACCCCTTCCATGCTTACATTCGAAAGCCCCATCGTCATCGCCATCGACATCAACATCCTTCGGTTTTAGCGACAGCGGTCGATCACGCGACCCGCCACGGCAGCGCTTCGACAACGACGTTCTCAGCGTCCCTTCAGAAGTAAGCAATAACATTTTGTTATTTGAATTAGGCCCATGGGCTACGTCACGTTCGGTAAACGAGGCATTGCCTCTGGTTAGTTATTATACTCTCAGATCCGGAATAACGAAGGTCTGGTTGCTGCAGGTCAACCGGCTCCCACTTCGATAAGCAAACAGAAAGCTTAATTATCTGCGCTTGTGTGTGTGTATGTGTTCCTCTTTCCGTCCCGTCTTCATCGCACAGTTTAAACCTTTACGATACCATGAACCGACTAGCCCAACAACATGCCTTTAGTCACCTTCCATGCTGGTATTGGCGGCGAGGAGGTACGCATTCTCCGTCTATCCTGGAGTGTTGGGTACGGTAACGGCGGCGCGCATAGGTTTGGCTGTCGGCGTTCTACGAAAACACCACGCGCAAGCCCTCCTTCACACTTCTGTGAATACTTTCGAAACGAGGGAGGATTTTACGGTAAAAATAACGGTCTTGGACAAAAAGAAAGCACAGAATTGTTCACAGGTGCTATCTGTTTACAGAATATTTACAGTGAGAGCACATTGCGCGTGGTCGCCACGATGGTGTAACCCCAGACAGCATTCTAGCTTGAATGGCAAGCAATCAGTGAAGGTGAACTATGTGCCATGCACTCTTGCATTGTTCTGCCTGTATAAATAATAGCGGCATGCCAGAATGAAGCCTCAATTAAGCCATCCCGCGGCCGCAGCAAATATGAGCACTTATGACTGTATATGTAAGTGAGCGTTGTTGGGTGGAAGTTCTCGAAGCTTTTTAGAGAATAAAATTTTGAAACCCTTAAGGAATGTGGCGTCTGGGGTGACTTATGTGTGTCATCAGCAAGATTCATTTTTTCTTGTAAGTTCTTCGAAGTTTGATTGTCATAATTACTGAAGTGGGATCGTTCTCTACGTTTATCGTAGAGGGCGTTTGTGGACACCACTGCGTTTGTGGTGTTTTGACCTCTTTCTTGTGTCTGTGTTTCCACGCCATGTCTTTTAGAATGTATACTATACCAACTAAACAAAGTAGATGAACCCAAATTCCTAATATGGTTCCCGGCACACACGGAGACTGATACCTGCAATCCTAACGAGATGGCCCACGTGTTGTCACGAGAATTAACCCCCCGCGCAACCCGAACGGACCCCTCGGTGAAACCCTCGGAATCCAATCCCGGCCGCAGTGGCCGCATTTTCGATGGAGGCTAGAATGCTTGAGGCCCGTGTACTTAGATTTAGGTACACGTGAAGAACCCCAGGTGGTCGAAATTTCCGGAGCGCTCCGCGACGGCATGTCATCATCATGTCGTGGTTTTCGGACATTATACCCGAACATTTATTATTATTAGGGGCGAAGCTCCTTAAGGTCGAGCCTTGTACATCACTCCCCCGGTGTCCCCCGGTGTAGCCACGCTAGGGCTATGACGATGACACTGCAATCACGGCACAGCACATGCAAGGTAACCATTATACGCCATGACGATGACGATGACGCTGATGACGATGAAGAATAAACGCGTTCCAGAACACACATTCTCTTTCTGCCATGGATGAAAACGATCGTGAACGCGCTCTCGCCCGCGAAAGGCAAAACGGCAACGCCGACAACAAGCTGCGACCCCGGAGTTGAGGACGTGCGAAGCGGTGGCTCAACGGCAAACACTCAATTTATATACTGTACACACGCGTTGTCACTCATTTAAATGCGAGAGTGGGCAATGTCACGGGTGATTTACTGTAAGAACGATCCCCAGTTCTTCACCCACTCGTCATGATTCACTTCGTCTAAATGCGAAATTATTATTATTATTATTATTATTATTATTATTATTATTATTATTATTATTATTATTATTATTATTATTATTATTATTATTATTATTATTATTATTATTCTAGAATCTGCGAGTTCACCTAATTTTTTGTGTCGATATGGAGGTAGGCAACATATGGGCCAGCTTAACCCTTTCAGACGCCACCTATGAAGAACTGCCTGTAAATGGGTCAAAATAATACAACGGTATTTCAAGGCACTCAGTATACTATTGCAACAAAAATAATGTCGTAATAAGTTCCTTTATGTTTGTTATAGTAACTTATTCTAATTAAGTTGTAATTAAATATCTGTTTATCCTGAAGTCATCCGTGCTCTATTTTGGCATAAATAGAATGAAATCTCGGGCTAGAAATATAGTACAACATCATTTTTCGTTATGTCCATTTAGAGCAAAGAAAAAGTATACTTTTAACATGGCTCGCAGGACGCGGCTCATCGAACGACTCGTCGAACGGGGTAGTGCCTTTAGCAATGTGATCATGCGCAACAGTACGCTGCGAAATGAAGTTAAATGAAGACAAATTTATTATGCAGCAGGTTCAATCTATCTGAAGCTCAATGTATCTCGCTCTCTCTTAGCCCCTAGTCGATACAAGGCGCAAAAACAAATCATGTACACAATTGTGTACATAGCGTCTCGAAGGGTTAAGGGAGACAAGCGGGAGAAAGCGACAGTCTCAGTGAGCGCATTCTGCTATTCACCCGATATCGCAGTCCCAAGCCGAAGCAGAAGTATTCCTCGCGCAAGTGCTGAGTGCACGCGCTTGTTGTAGCCATGGCTGCTTACAATTTCCAAATTTCAATATCCAAGCTTCACGCAGCTTCTTACCCTGATGACACCTGTGAAGCCTGACATCGGGATGGGTGGCATATGTCATCACCGCGTCACCGAGTACTGGCCTACCTAATGTCCCTAGATTTTTCCCTCTTCTTTCCTACCGTATGAAAACGCCTTCAAAGAAAGCGACTGCGTTATGTAGTGCTTACACGTGTTGTCAAGTGCACAGGAGAAGCGCGAAAACTCCCAATTTATTCAGAATTACAGAGAAGATAGCATTTTTTAAAAAAAATCACAACATCATATCCCCCGCCCCGCGCAATATGCATCCTCAGCGCAACGTGGAAAGAAGGAAGGCCAGGGCGGTGGCGCTCCTACGTCGGGCGACAGAACTTCCTGGCGGCAGCTGCTTCGTAGACGCGGCCCAGTATGCCAACAGCAATAGTTTTGCAGCAGTGTCGATCAACCACAGGGGTCCAACCGTTAACGCCGCTTCGGTACGATGCTCGTCGTCGTGTGCGGCCGAGCAAGTGGCCATTGCATTGGCCCTTCTGGATGACAAACATGAACGTATATTCAGCGACTCCAGGGCAGCCATCCACGCCTTCAGCGTTGGCGCCGTGTGTAAGGAAGCCTGTCGCATACTCGAGGGCAAAAGCATCACCACCCACACTCTAACGTGGTTCCCCGCTCACATGGGATCCATCAGGGGAGGCCCCACAAACCTGAACGAGCTGGCTCACTCCAAGGCGCGAGGTCTCGCTTTCCGCGACCATGGAGAACTCCCCCGCCGGCCCGCAGTTGTGGAGAACAGAGATCATCCGACCACTTATAACGAAATTACACAGCACTTCTATATCGGCAGGAGAGACTTTCCCCTTCCTAACAAGAAATTAAATTGAGCGCAGGCATTGACTCTCAGGTTACTGCAGACGGGTTCGTATCCCAGCCCGGCTTTATTACATGAAATTTATCCCGAAATTTATCCCAATAGCTGCTGCAGGCACTGCAACGAATTCGCTAGCCTAGACCACATGCTCTGGCGTTGCCCCTTGTTACGGGGCACGGACCAATCCAACGAAGACAAGTGGCTATCCGCTATCAAGAGCCCCGATGTCGGGGCTCAGCTGTGGGCTGTCCAGAGGGCCCACGATGCGGCGCTCGGGCTTGGCCTGACTGTCCCAACGTGGGAGCGGCCCGCTGCGCGTTGAGTCGTGCACCTCAGGACTCACAATAAAGTTTTGCATCCATCCATCCATATCCGCGGGGTGAATGATGATGAGTGGGCGAAGCTCCTGAGAGGAAATCATCGGTAAAACCGTGACTCTTCAGTGAAAATTCGCCCACTACATCATGAAGAAAGACGTGAGAAACAGTGTGTGTAATACAAATTCAACTTTTATTTCTTGGTAAGACGATGCTTGGCTTGCGTTGTCCCTTCATTATCACGGCTTTATGGTCCGTGAAATGAAAACGCCTTATGCTCATAAACGGCAAACGAGGAGCGATGAGACGTTCTTCTACAAGGTTAAGCGGAGACAAGTGGTCCGGTTTGGGTGGGTATCGGTAGCCATATTTGACGCTCATGGGAGGCACTTTCCCCGCCACCAGCGAATCTGCACAGCTAGAGCATACATTGTACTCACCGCTACCGGCGGGGAACTCGCGCTGAAGCACGGCGATGGCATTGGTGCGAGCCTGGTCGTTCCTGATGGACGATACCGCTCCGCAGCCTTGTCTTCCATACGGCGCAGCGACTCCGAGCGAAAGAGAAAGCGCGCCCCTTCGAACTAGATCGAAAACTCTCGAACGATCGAATCCATCCAATGAGAGAGGCGCGCGATAGCGTGCCATCTAGTGATCACTCATCACACTATGCGCTCCCATACATCTGAATGGAGCGAGCGTCGCAGCGCCATCTCGTATTTTTATTAATCAACTATACTAAGCTAGCACCATCTAGTGACATTCCATGCAATTATATCCATACCATGTATCTCTATGGAGCGAGTGCCACCAACGCCAACTAGTGAGCACTTCACGATCTAGACGAGGTGGCTACGACAACAATGTACTGAGGATGGAACGACTCACGGCGTAAGGAGCTTCGCCCCTAATATTGTCCTTCAACACGCGTCGGTTCTCCCGAAGCAGACGACGCTGCCGCTCACTCTACTGCCGCTGATCCTGAGTAGCGCGTCACGCCGACGGTGGCGCCAGTTTTGCCAGAGGTGGGCCGTGCCGCCAATAGTCGGTCGCAACCTCAGAATAAGTAGAAGCTCTACCCCCAGAACCAAGGCTCGCCTGCTACTAATCTTTCTTTTGCTTTTTGAAATTTGCAGCTGCGCCTACATTTCTATTTATTGAATTCCTGAGCAAGCGAGGCTAACCCTGAACACTTTCACATACATAGTGGCAAAATTTGCGCCAATTATACAGGTGAAACTGAAAAAAACGTGTTTATGTGCGCAAACACCTTTTCCCCCAGGTTTATGCCATATAAGCATTCCTTTATTGCTACAAAATGTGCGCATTTAGTTTGTTAGTAGAAGCATCCCATCATTTTGTTCAGCGATGTTGCAATTTTGTTCAGCGATGTTTTCTTTGCGGAGAGCGTTGATGATGAAATCGATCCCGGTGTGTTTGATGACGCATTGCGAAAAATATCTTCCCCGTATGCCACATAGTCAGAAGCCAAGAAGCGTAAGTTTAGATTGTTTGCTTTGTTAAACACAATATTAATGGAACTAACAGACAATGATGCCAAGGAAAGTATATGGGATGTTCTTAGAAGTCAATTGTAATGTAAATGTGAAGAAAGAAAAGCTCGTAATTAGATCACGTGCTGCGTGGCGCCAAAAGGCAAAAGAGTATTGCGGCGAGTGTGGAACACTCGCCGCAATGGCAACAGGTGGCGCTGACTGACGCTCCCACGTTTAAATGCACATATATACCCTATAGAGTGGACGGAGGGATGACCGCCACCGTAGCTCTGTGGTAGAGCATCGGACGCGTTATTCGAAGGTCGCAGGTTCGGTCCCTGCCGGTGGCAAGTTATCTTTTCGTCCACTTTTCTTTCTTCACAGTTACATTACAATTACTTCTAATAACATCCCCTATACTTTCCTTGGCATCATTGTCTGTTAGTTCCATTAATATAGTCAGAAGCCATCACATGTAACTATACAGGCAACTTTAGGCCACAACAGTATGCTGCCAAGATACGCCATATTTGTGCAGATTATTCTCGTTAAATCCATATTTCGGGTTATATTTTTGTTTGGTGTACAACTATATTGTGACATAAATATGAAATTTATGAAGTTGCTATTGTAGGTTCTGAGGCGAAGACGCACTGATTAAGATTTCTGGCCATGGAGTAAAGGCAGAAGTAACGTCTGTTACTTTTTTTTCGGTAACTGATTTTTAGGTTGTAACGGACTATACTACTATCATACGCGAAAGGATAACACAGGGTGGATAGTTACATAGTACCGAATTAAAAGGGAACGCTACAACCTCAAAGCACAAAAAAAGTGCCCAATGTCTCGATTCCACCTACAATGATATCGACGTAAAAACGGCGATGCCGGTGCCTAAGAGCTACACTGTAAAACTTGAATAAAACATTTGGCGCAGATAGAAGCCCACAACAGTTTGCGAGAGACCGGTGTCCTGACTTGCCTGCTTGGACGCATGCTGCCAGCAGTGGTCAGGGATTCGGTTGATATTCGTGACTGTTGCTTGCAATACGGCTAATATCGACTAGTGTCGGTGAACTAACGGCGCATGCTGAGCAGTGGTGCCTGATGATGGCTATTGTTCGTTTTTGCTGTGTACGTAACGATTGATGTCACCTTGTGTTTCACGTCGACTAGCATTTGCTGAACGAACTCTAACACTGGCTAATGATCACTTAATAATTCGTAGTGTCGGCAGTGATGTTCCGTCCTGGACAGAAGAATTCCCTTTCCGAGGCCCGAAAATTCCCCATTTCCGGCATTTTTCCCCGCATACATTGCCAAAAATCCCCGCATATTTCCCTGCACAAAAAAGGATATATATATATATATATATATATATATATATATATATATATATATATATATATATATATATATATATATATATATATATATATATAATGAAGGGATAACACAGGGCCCGGAAGTAACAGTTCAAAAAAATATATCAAGCACGTAGGAAAAATTGTTCTCGTCAGGACTGACGTTTCGGCCGCGGGACCGGCCTTCGTCGGAGTCATCAGTGACTCCGACGAAGGCCGGTCCCGCGGCCGAAACGTCAGTCCCGACGAGAACAATTTTTCCTACGTGCTTGATATATTTTTTTAACTATATATATATATATATATATATATATATATATATATATATATATATATATATATATATATATATATATATATATATATATATATATATATGGTGTTCGACGTGTTTCGGGCTCTTCCCATCGCTTTCTCTTCTTTCCTGCCCAACTCAAAGCATCGCCTCTGAGATCGGCTTTTAATACTACGAAGGAGCTACCTTAGAGCTCGCTTTAAGCGGTATGCGATGCGGAAGGAATGCTGTACATGCTCATGCACACGGCCACTGCATAAGAAGAAAAGTTTATTATTGTTTTTTTTTTGTTACTGAGTGACGTGGCGTACATTAATGTGCCTAGCAGACGCTCTGTATCTATATGCACCACATTTTATACAAAAAGCACGTCAACTTTTCAATAATGGTGACTAAATATTGTGAAATAAAACAAGCTTTTGTGGAGGTATTTAACATTTTATTGACTTGATTAGGAACAATTCTGCACACTACCGCAAAGAAAAAAAATAAATAAATGTGAAGTGACTAGAATATATATTGACTGGGTCTTTAAAAACGAACCTTAGAGGCTGTGGTTTGGCGCGCTACATGCACCAGAAACGATTGCGACATGCGAAAGCCTCATGTCCACAGTCTTTTGATCGTTATAAAAAAAAATTTCGCCGCCCCTCAAAATTCCCTGCAATATCGCGAAGATTCCCTTTTTCCCTTTCGTCCAAAATGACTGTCGAAAATTCCCTGAAAAAGGGAAAATTCCCTGCACGGAACATCACTGAGTGTCGGTTATTGTTGTCTAGTGTTCGCTACAAATGCTCATATGGACTGCCGTTGGCTATCTAAATATTGGATAAGGTTGGCTAATTTGCCATATGTTGGTTAAATAAGAGACTTTAAATCACGTTTAAACACAGCATGACACTTCTCAGTAGGGAAATTATCCTGGATTTTGTTTACGGTGTATGTCTTTGCCGCACTTAAATATCCCTGATTGCATTTGCGTACATTCGGTGCCTGACCAGGCATTGAGCATAGCATTCGCCCTTTTTGCGCAGGTTGGATCTCAGCTGCACTGGGCGGCCCTCTAGACGAACACAATGGAAAACATTTCTGCGGAAAGAGAGCAACCGTCACCCGCTGCCTTGGCGGAAAGCGTCGACATCACTAACATCTTTGTTTGCAGAGGCGCAGAACGTTTACGACTACCATGCACAGCCGATATGACAACAGCAACGCACACCGCTCAAGTCTGTCCGCTTAACGATTGCCTTCCCGTGAGCAACAAGCTACTTTTCGACATCCGCATGGAACTTCGGGAACAACGTGGAGGCTCGCTGTCTTTGGTGAGCTATATGCCTTTTGAAGCCGATGTGCTGCCTCCTCCCGGCGAAGAAAATTCGCGCCGGGCAAATACATTCCTTCGCTGGCTCCTAAAAACTCACGTCTGTATCACTGGCCTCGAGCTCATGTACGAATTGGTAAAGATCCACAGCCAAGTCGTCTTGGAAGAACTGCCCGAGAACTGCCGCCTGAAGAAGTTGAAAGTGTATTTTCCCATGGAACGCACCGTGCAGACACATTTCGCGCCTCTCCTTCCTAGGCTTCGATATCTCGAAGAGCTCGAGTGCTATATGTCTCCGAGTTCAGACGCTCTTGTGGCTGCCATATCTGCACTCCTAAGAACTACGACCTGCCTTAGCTCCCTGGTTTTCCAAGCATGCTTTGAGCACAGCCAGCCGCCGAGAACATTTGTCGACGCACTAGCCGCGAACGCGACACTGAAGACACTTGATCTGTGGGCCAACTGGAGTACCGCCGAGCCCCCGGGTACCCTCGGAGAATATCTGAGGAATAACCGACTGCTCACAACTCTGACGCTTTTCGAGGAAGAAACGGATCGCGAATCGCTGTCACTCGACGAGGCCCTTGTTCGGAACTCTACTTTGTCTACGCTTATGATTGGTAGACTTTGCGGCGGTGAAATAACCGCGCGTTTCTTGACCAGGATACTCGCAGAATGTGCCTCCATAAAGAAACTCACGCTCGGTGGGTTGCGGGACCAGTATGTTAATGTATCTGAGGCAACATTGACTCGCTGCGCGGAAGCACTGGCCCAGAACGAGACGTTGGACGAACTCGCGCTTCCGTACTCCTTGTGGCATCCGAACAACTGGATTGCTTTCTTCCCATTCCTACCAAAAAACAAACACCTTAAGAAGCTGGAAGTCTCGAATCACGCACCTGCTGATTACGCCACGTTTCCGCGGGTACTCGAAGCGTTGGCCCAGACCAGCTCATCGGAACGTGTTTGCTTCGGTCGCTACATGTACAAATCTGGAGTGCCCAACCTGATGCACATAGCGGTTTTTTCACAAATTGAGCTTTATGGAGCGGCGAGTCTGAAGGTTTTCGCCTTGCAACGCCTGCCTTCGTTGCATCACTTCACTTGTCTTTCGCTGGCTATATTCGAATCTGACGAAGCTCTATTCTCTTCCCTCGCCAAGTACATCCGGGCAACGACCGTGCTTCGGGAGCTGCATCTATCCGTGACGAACCTAGGAGACGTCGCACCTTCATCGTGCTGGACGCTGCTCTTCGAGTCAATTTCTGCCAACAACAGCATCACACGCCTCGTGATTTCCAGCAGCGAAGATCCCCCCATGCATTGAGCACCTTGCTCGCACTATCGGGCTCAGCAGATACATCTCTCGAGTGACCTATCTACAGTCTAGAGCAGATTGGGACCCAACTCGTTTTGTTTTACCATTGTCAGAGGTTGTCGGCGACAACTACAATATCCTCGAAGTGCGCCTGGCGGGCGCTAAATTGGGCGCCGATGCAATACGCCCCTTATTCACAATCTGGGATGCAGCGCGAAGAAACTGTGGCCTCGTGGAGCGCGCTGCTGCCTTCAACCAGAATACTCCTCTCGATTGGTAGGTCTCTGTTTTCTTTTTTTTATTTTTTAAAGCATTAATTGTTTGAGCTCCCGCTGTCAGCGTCTTTAAAGTGCCCTAGAAAGAAAACTCTGGGCCGTCATCCGGGCACACTAATTGAGACATCCTGGAACTGAAATGAGATCACCCGGGCATTGTTGCGTGAACAAAACAAGTCATCCGGGTAGTAGGCCCGAAAGTTTTTAAAAGATGCTCTCTTGGCAGTCAACCCTTCGTGCAGGACAGCACTACATACCATAGTTACGGTCCGAACAAACTATAAAACATATTGGTTTAGAGTTCTGCTTAGTCTTTCTTCAGGCTATCTCTGAAGCTGTAACTTTTGTTTTCTTTCCATCGAACTCTCCGTGAATATGTGTCTGATGAGTAAAACGTGAGCTCTAGTCATACGGACGGCTGTTCTCACCAAACAGAGTGACTTGACAAAACAAACTTAGCCCCCCAACAGAATTCACGCCAGCATAGCGAAATTTGGCACAGCGATGGCATCGCGCAGTCGGGACAACTTCTGTGTGAGACTGCGTCTGTGTGCTGCAGTATCTCTGTCCAAAAACTCGCAGGGCCCTTCATGCATTCGCCCAAGACGACTCTAAGGCAATAGCCATCTACTCTTCTCCACAGTGAATGTATAGATCCTCCCCCCCCCCTCGAACACCCCGCCCCCCCACCCGCTCCTTCTGAAAGCTTTCGGCACCTAACGTGGTTTTGCATTGCCTCCAGGATTGGAGGCACTGTCAGGTTTCTGCATCTCACCTGGTTTTGCACCTCCTCCGCGATAGGCCCACCATTCACCAAGCAATGGTGTGATGACGCTATGTGACGCCATAGTGATGTCATGATGACGTCACAAATTTTGGTGATCTGTGACATCATTACGTGGTGATCTTTATTAGCATCACTCGTGTTGACACCACCACCGACGGTAATTTTCACGTTTGATGAGGCATGTAAGACTTTCACCTTAATAAATCATAAGCAGCTTCGTCTACGTGACTTTCAGAGGAACTCAAGTTTTAGGTAATGAAATGCTGCGACGCGATACG
>JALIZH010017931.1:0-28947 GCA_030522465.1 Rhipicephalus appendiculatus
GTTCTCGGTTTGACTTGCTTTCTTTTGCTGTTGTTAGGCCGTGAACGTAAACAGGCGGTAGGTTTCCTTTACAACTGTTCAAGTTGTTTTCAGTGTTTTGGATGTACCATGATTCCGTAACAGTCGTTTTTGTTGGTTAGTACGAGGAGAAAGCATCAACACTGTTCAAGTTCTGTAGAATACGAGAAGATAAAAAAGGACCCCACCACAGGAACACAACAAGTATTGAACAAGACGCTAGCAGAAATATTCCGGGACAAACCAAACTTTCGGTACCTTTACCTCCAACTAATATGCAGAAACGGGTCAGCACCAGCATTCAATAGCCTGCCGAAAATTCACAAACCTGGAGTCCCCCCTACGCCCAATAATAGACTTCTCACGCTCACCAGTGCGATCACTGTCCACGTACCTACACCAGGTAATTTCACCGCTGACCGGAAGGACATCGTCTCATGTGCAGCGGGCCAGGGCCGTCGCCGAGGACCTCAGATGATGTTCCTCGAACGGTGTATCCCTGGCATTCTATACTCTGTTTCACCACTACCGCTCAGCACTGCCAAAGCTACGGGGTGTAAACAAGCCACACGCTTGCGCAGGAAAACATAGATCCAGATATAATTGCCTTGCAGTTGGCAAGGTTGCGACATTCGCCCTTCTTTAGCATCTGCTTCTGCACATCAATAAGTAATTTGTTTGTTCTTCATCGCATTTACGTCATATTTCTTTAATTGTTGTATCAGTAACCATCGGTAACTGTGGTTAAAAATCAACATGGCAGCGAGCATGCAGACGCTACCTCCCGCTTCGATCCGAACTTGCCCTTTACGCTAGCTCAAAAAGCTCACAGCAACAAAAATGAATGATGTAATGAGTTATCGCTTTGCGCCATGTCACGATCAGGACAAAGCATCAGGTACGCTCTGTCGTTATTGGCGAGATAAGCTATTGCTTTAACTACGTCTGCTAAGCCTAACGCGCCGAGAATTTGATCACGGTTCATGGAAATAGCGCAGTGTAGTCACGAATACATTGCTGCCGAAGCTCCAAGACATAAATCTAAAGCAAATACAAGCCTCTGTTTGGAACTTACGGGCCACAGAGCGCACGACGACGACGTGATAAACTCGAGGCGGAGAGCAGCAGCCTCGATGCGTGCAGCCATGTTCTATTTTTTTCGGCGCTGTCCGTCTGCTCGCTGAACGAGTGCGCGCAGACGGCAGGGGGATGCTAGCAGACGACGCGGCGCAGATGAATACATGTGGAGGGGCTAATCACCCTTCCTGTTGGCTAATGGACCCTGTAGCCTCCACAGTGCTGAAGGGAACTTCTGAAACAGAGTATAGCCCCGTGCACAACCGTTCGGCAAATGAAGTTTATTTTCAACTCAACTCAACTCATGTGCGCAACGCGGAGGACTTTGTCGCGCTGACATCAAAGCTTCGACTAGAGGACGGCGAGTACCTGGTCTCGCTTTATGTGGTATCTCTGTTCACCAGCATACTCATACAACTTGCAGTTGCCGTGAGCCGAGACGCCCTAGAACGCGACGGTGCTCTGAACGAGAGAACTCCTTCAGTGTAGACGAGATATGTCGACTCCTGGAACTCTACCTATCAAATACGTATTTTTTAAAGCCGATTGCTACAGGCAGATAAAAGGAGCACCAATGGGAGCCTCAGTCTAAGTGACTATGGCCAACATCACCATGGACAACGTTGAAGACAGGGCCCTGAGCACTTTTGCACCAAAATCCAAGGTCTTCCTCAGGTACGTGGGACGATTGTTTCTGCATTATAATGAAATCGCAAGTCACCAACCTACTCAGCCATCTAAACTCCATAGAAATGGACATTCAATTCACTTGTGAGCGCGAAAAAGACGGATCCCTTCCATTCCTTGATTTACTAATCAAGCGAAAGGGAGACTTTCTACGTTTCTCAGTCTACCGCAAACCTACGCACACAAGCCGCTAAATGCGCTTCAATTCAAATCATCCGGCAAGTCACAAAGCGCCGGTAGTGAATACTTAATGAAAAGAACGGAAACGCAATGCACATTGACATCGGACAGAAGGAAAGAAAGGAACACCGTTTACACCAAACTCCAATATTATGGCTACTCACACCAATTCATTCGAAGAGCGCTTTGGCAGCAAAAAAAAAAAAATCACCGCATCTCCCCACGAAGTGAATGATGATGAGTGGACGAAGCAGTGACATCATTCCGTGTTACCGTATATTTTGTTCTGGTTAACAGCCTTGTATTTTGTGCTTGTTAACCTTTTCTTCTGTCATAAGGTTTGACTGATGGGTGCTTAAATGTCGCTGTTTTTACGGTGTTGTGGCCTTTCATCTTCTTCTGGTTCGCATAATGAGTTTGCCCGAGTACGGTCTATCTTTAGCCCGATACGTACGTAGGCGCGTTGTGCGCCTACGTACTTATCGGTGCAAGCTCGGCGCACGTACGCAAGCTACGTACGCAAGCTCCGTGCGCGACATGCACGCTGCTTTTAAATGCGAAGCATTTCTTAGCGAACTGCGGCGACTTTGAGCGTATCTATCTATCTATCTATCTATCTATCTATCTATCTATCTATCTATCTATCTATCTATCTATCTATCTATCTATCTATCTATCTATCTATCTATCTATCTATCTATCTATCTATCTATCTATCTATCTATCTATCTATCTATCTATCTATCTATCTATCTATCTATCTATCTATCTATCTATCTATCTATCTATCTATCTATCTAGCCGCCTACGACCAATATTAGTATGGCAGAACATGACTGTATGACGAACATGAATGACTGGTCATATCATGAAAATCATGAATAACTTGTCATGAAAAGCATGATTAACATGCCATGGCCGTAGTGCTCCTGAGGCCGTTTTCTTAACTTGCTATATCCCAAAATTCGTACGATGAGATATTTTTGCATGACCAACAAAATTACAGATGGTAATACGAAAATCATGACCTGCATGTCATGTACAATATGATTTACATGCCACGCTCATGGTGCGCTGGCGGCCGTTTCGCTAGCTTGATATACACCAAATTTGGTACTGCGTGACGTGACTGCATGACGAACATAAATGCCAAGTGTTCATATGGAAATCATGACATGTCATGTGCAACATGACTTTCATGCCAAGCTCATGGCACGCTCGCGGCTGTTTCGCTAGCTTGATATACGCCAAGTTTGGTATCGCGTGACGGGACAGTTTGACGAATATTCATGAGAAGTGGTAATATTGAAATCATGACATGTCATGAGCAACATGACTTGCATGCCACGCTCATGGCCGTTTCACGAGCTTGATATACACCAAATTTGGTATTGCGCGACGTGACTGTATGACGAACACAAATGCCAGGTGTTCATATGGGAATCATGACATGTCATGTGCAACATGACTTTCATGCCACGCTCATAGCGCGCTCGCGGCCGTTTCTATAGCTTGATATACACCAAAATTGGAATTGCGGAACATGCCCGTATAACGAACATAAGTGGCAGGTGGTCATATGGAAATCATGACATGTCATGTGCAACATGACTTTCATGCCACGCTCATGGCACGCTCGTGGCCGTTTCTATAGCTTGATATAACAAAAATTGGAATTGCGGAACATGACTGTATAACGAGCATAAGTGACAGGTGGTAAAATGAAAATCTTGGCATGCATGTCATCTACAATGCCATTTGCTGGCAGAGCGCTTTCTAGAACCCGTTGCAAACGCTCTTGGGGCTGCTAAAAGAAATACACTTGCAAGGTACCCACTACTCCATTAATTGATTCGGTGGCTGATGACGATGAAGAATTATGGGCGAGCCCTTTGTAATGGGTTGGAAGTACTAGCGACCCACTCGTTACGTAATTTATATTGTGTGACACCTGGTTACACAATTCGCATTCTGTGACGCCTGGTTGTTATTTTACTCTTCCACCTAGCTATCTTACGTATGTTAACGCAGTTCCTTCGCGACATAACACTTGTATAGATTTTTTGCGCGCAGGAGTTTCGAGAACCAGCATGGCTCTCTAGGTAGAACCCTGGGCTGCCATGGAGAGGATCCACGTTCAAACTCCGTTCCATCCTCGATATTTTTTCTTATTTAGACTTTTTTCTTATGTTGCGCGATAGCGGTTACGGACACCGGCGGCAGCGGCGGCGGCGGCGGACAACTACGGCTCCCTTGTTGTGATCTCATAGCAGCTTTCGCTGTAAAACTCGTTAATTAACTTTTAACAGTGGAGATGCTCAGGCTATCCGTAATTTGTGTGGTCTATCGGGTGTGAGCCCCTATGTGGCCTATCAGGAAAAAACTATCATCATCATAAACGTGTATATGCCACAGAAATTGGGTAAATCTCACTACTCACCACTGGTCCAGTAAAAATGAAGAAGGCGACAGTTAGCCCACCAAACGGGTACGTGCCATTGTGCGGCCTATCAGAAAACTCTATCAACACTCCCGGAGTAGTTCTATCACACGTAAACAGTGATGTTCCGTCCTGGACAGAAGAATTCCCTTTCCGAGGCCCGAAAATTCCCTATTTCCAGCATTTTTTCCCCGCATACATCGCCAAAAATCCCCGCATATTTCCCTGCACAAAAAGGGGAATATATATATATATATATATATATATATATATATAGTTGGAGTGGTTGCCGTATAAGTATAAGTATGAGAGGTGGCACTTCAACGTAATAAATGACGTAATAAATGCAGTTTTCTTGAAGTGCCACCTCTCATATATATATATATATATAGTGAATTCGACGTGTTGCAGGCTCTTCCCATCGCTTTCTCTTCTTTCCTGCCCAACTCAAAGCATCGCCTCTGAGATCGCCTTTTAATGCTACGAAGCAGCTACCTTGGAGCTCGCTTTAAGCGGTATGCGATGAGGAAGGAATGCTGTACATGCTCATGCACACGGCCACTGCATAAGAAGAAAAGTTTATTATTGTTGTTTTTTTCTTTTTTGTTACTGAGTGACGTGGCGTACATTAATATGCCTAGCAGACGCTCTGTATCTATATGCGCCACATTTTGTAAAAAAGCACGTGAACTTTTCAATAATGGTGACTAAATATTGTGAAATAAAACAAGCTTTTGTGGTGGTATTTAACATTTTATTGACTTGATTAGAAACGGTTCTGCAAACTACCGTTTCTGGCGCGCATGCGCCAGACGATTGCGACATGCGAAAGCCTCATGTCCACAGTCTTTCGATCGTTATAAAAAAAATTTCGCCGCCCCTCAAAATTCCCTGCAATATCGCGAAGATTCCCTTTTTCCCTTCCGTCGAAAATGACGTCGAAAATTCCCGAAAAAAGGGAAAATTCCCTGCACGGAACATCACTGCACGTAAATACCCAAGGAACGTTCTTCGGAGTGCCACGGTGGGTGAAGAGTACGAGGAGCATCGCACGCGAAATGCTAAGATGCGGGTCCGCCTCCCACATATGCTGAGAATTGTTTCGTAATTTTCTTTCTCGTTTCCTTTAATAAATAAAGTAAGAATGACGTAATTAATTCACGCTCAATATATACGCGGGCAAACTTAATGAGGTGAACTTAAACTAATAGCAGATGGAAGACATCGTTCAACACAAGCACGGCGAGTGATGATGACTTGCCAGTCTTTGCTGTCCTCGATAGATATCTGTCGCTGAATCGACATATTTGCACAGCGCAAAATTAAACGAGGACATGTGAAAGAACGCAACAAAGGCGCCTGTGTTGTGTCCTTTTGTATGTCCTCGCTTACTTTGCGCTGTGCAAAGCATGTCGATTCCAGTTCACCAACTAGCCCAAGCTAGCGTTCTATCTCTTACCGACATTCATCCTGGATCATTCATCCTCAACCCCGTCCGTCTAGCCTTCCCATACCCTGATGGAAAACAAGAAATAAACAGTGATATTCCAATTTGATTTAAAGAAGGTGGATTGATCATTAAAAAAAGAGAGACAGTTTCACCGCAAGGGTGAATCAATGAATGCGATAGCAACAAATCGTAAAGTTATACGAAGTGAGGCTGGCAGCTAACTCTTTTGGATCCTGATCTCACGCAACTCTACAAAACGCTGGTGTAAGAGAATGCGGCCGCCCCAGGCACACTTTTCGCACAGTCTCTTCGCGGTGAGAGCGCAGCACGTAGAAGGGTATACGAGCCACCCGCTGACGGCTGCCGAGATGGCTAGATAGCGCATTCGCCAGCAATGGCGACCGTGCCCGTAAAATCGAAGTTCACATTTGCTGCTCGAGCAACCCTCCCTGCGTCTGTTCATGCTAGTTAAAGACAAGCGGGCGTTTTCCTCTCTGCTTGAGCACTCGACGCCCGGATCTAGCAGGCGGGGGGGATCTTATCGCATGCGCCCTCCGAGGGACGGAGATGGGGCCGGCTCCGTTTGATCTCTGCTTCAGCCGCGTTCGTCGCCCTCGCTCGCGCACTATTACCCGCGGGTAGAATGTACAATGCGCTGGGGTATCTTATCAATGTGGACTTTATTTGGGACATGACGGCGACGGCAGAAAGATGTCGCGACTGTTCATATGATTGCTATCGCAATAAAATGAAAAAAAAACAAGCTATAAGGGCTTGAAGCGTTTCCAAGGTCAAGGCAGCAGCCGAAGTTACACTCTGGGTGGTGATCTCGGACCACCCTTTTTTGCGCTCGTCTCCACGGCAATTTCCGTGAGTGTTCTTGTCTGTACCAGTGTCCCCAATGTAATCGAGCCTAATGGACGCGAACAGCGTAAACTGCACAAAGCGAAAGCGGTCCGCACGTTGACGACCCACCCGTTGACGACCCAGTCAAGTGCGCCCTTGAATGAGCCAGACAAGGCGACACTAGCGCCAGTCATTGGCTCTCTTTGCCCACCCGTACTTAGGGTGCAAGCGATCGCAAAACGCCCTCCATTCTCGCTGTTCGCGTCAAAGTCTACAATAGAGCAATCAGACCGAGAACACCACGCTTGTTTTCTCCTTTAAGTATATAGCTCACGTTCAGTCCCCGTCCGCTATAAAAACTTCCGCAACGAGACGGTAGCTCAGTATGCTGGTTTCTGCGTAATAGTCGACATTGGTGACAGCGCAGAGGCAGAAATGATTGTGTGATGAATAGTAATGTAAATAAATGACTGCGAGAGTGAGAGTCCGAATAACTTGCTTAAAGAAGAAATCAAACGCTTAAATATTTCTCTCTCGTGTTGACCAGCGTGAGTGCCGAACTTGAGGAGTGGACGCTGGCGCTTTTGAGCAATGCGCAGAACACTCTTGTGTCTACCCTCTTTTTCGGTCGTTAGTGGGGAGCTTTTCCCGGCGTTTGTGTTTTCTGGTTGCATTTTCTTGTGCCCGTATTTGCACGCCTTAATTTCTTCCAACGATGAGTCAATACCCACTGGCTCAACTTTGTGTTGTTTTGTAAAATGCTAATTGCAAGGCCTATTTCTTGGTCTACACGGCGAGTAGAATAGGTGAGGGGGCGGACAAGACAAATATGCAAGATTGAAACGAACGCTTTGTTTAAATAGCGAGACATGGGGAAAAGCAAGTTGCGTTATAAAGCCTGCTAATACCTTTTCGCTGGCTATTTGTTCCATAATGCGATAGTGAACAGCATTGTCCACAATTTTCAAAGTAACTAAACAGCTTCTTACTAAGCTAACTTTTTTTACATCCCGGCAACGTCTTTGCAAGGCTGCATTGGTTACGAAAGACTTGATCCGTGGGGAGCGCTCGCCATTTTTAGAGTTACTACATCTTGTATGGTTGCGTTCGTCGCATCCCCCCCCCCCCCCCATGTTACTTCGGGGTTACAGCCTCTTCTTGCTTCGTTCGTCTGGACCGATGGCTCATAGCTGGCCTGTTGCGTGGCTCTCGGGAAACAGCGCTCTCGCGACAAGGACGCGTACCTTTCACTGTCTGCTAGCTGCTGGTCATGCGCTCTATGTTCTACTTGCTACTTGGTGATTAGTGTACTGCGCGTCAACTCGTTTCCTTCTTCCTAGACACTAAGTTTTAGGAGCTTGCTCCTTATGCTCGCTCCTTGTCCGGCGGCGGCGGCCTCAGGCGGTGGCGTGTACACTTCTCCGCTCAAGGCGCCAGCTTTCCGGTGATTTCAAGAATGCTCACTAGATGGCGGCGGCGCTCAAGGCGACGCACGCCACTCTCGGCACGTGCGCTTCCTTTCTCTTCGCCGGGAGCTCACGCAGTCAACACTCTTCGTTACCGCGGGCCGCATGAACACCGCACATGCCAAGGCAGCAGTGCGGCGGGCTCGCAACGCGGCAACAGCTCGGGTTCGCCGCCCGAGCGCCGCATGTAATGTATATATAATAACGTTGTCACGTCTATATATGATGGTAGAGATGTGTACGGAGGATTCGCGGGTTACCCGATCATCTCCGAGCAAGCTCCTCTAACATCATTCATGTTGTGGACATGGCGGTGATTTTTCTTTTTCTATTGGTTACCGGACGTATGCCTATATTTCGTTCCGCAAGTATTTGACGTCCCTGTAATTGACCCTGAGGCGTTGGTATTTCACCGTCACGCGCATCAGCCGGTTTGCTCAGACTTAGATTTCCTTGAAAGACACGTTAAAGATACAACGGCAGCTCAACTTCTCTCTCTAGTTTCTCCAGTGTCCCGAGCAGTTTCAATTCATGTCTTGTGCAGCGTGGTAAAGGATTCCTGAGTCAATTTTTCAAGTAGTAATCGAATAACCATAGTATCGCCGTTGTCCCACGAATCGATCGCCATCATCCATCAAGAATCAGCGAAGTTCAACGGATTTGTCGCAAGGTTTAAGCGCTTTCACTCCTTTGTCGCTCCGACGGGCGCGCTGGTAGCTACACAGGAGGTTCAGAAAGGGGGAAAGAAGCTACGCCAGCGCTCATCATGGCCTTGAGGGCGCGTCATGAAACGGGATCACTCTCTCCCCTACGTGATTCCGGCGCGCGGCAGTGTTGCTACTATGTAATTTCAGCGTACTATTCAGCGCGGCGCCGGCACGTGGCGACACCTTGCGGCAAGAAGTGAATCTGTTCCAAACGCCGCTCTTCGTTCATTTCAGCTATCGGAGCAATCTGGTGTACATCGCAGTACTACAGCCACCGGCAGCTCCAAAGAGAGTGACAAAATCGTAATAATATCTAGAGTTCTACCTCCCAAAACCACGATATGATTATGAGAGACGCCGTACTGGAGGGCTCCGCAATTTTTGACCATCTGGTGTTTTTCAACGTGCACTGACATCGCACAGGAGACGGGCCGCTACCATTTCGCCTCCATCGAAATGCGACCGCCGTTGCCGGGATCAAACGCGCGACCTTCGGGACAGCAGCCGCGACCTTCGGGACTCTACAGCGCTCGCGCTCTGCTTGCGTGGTGTCGCTGTGCCAAGCGTCTGGAATCATTCTGATCGACGCCATCTCAATGGACACAGGCGTTCGCGGAACACACTTTGGAATTTACAAAGGGTCCGTCAATTTAAGCGCTAGAACGCGGATGGCGTTTGCACGATGCGCAAAGCGCGAGAAAATACGAACGCATGCGAACGGAGGAAGATTAGTCTCGCGTCTCGGTGCGACTCGCGGTAAAAAATTAAACAAGAAAACACGCACACATTCGGTTTGTGTGTTATCCCACTGAAAGTGTAAAAGAGAAAAAGACATGGTATAGTCAGTCGAATGGCCACACGCTTTCGCCGTACACACTTTGGAATGTACAAAGTGTCCTTCAATTTTTTTTTCTTTCTCTCTCTCTCATCTGGTCGTTGCTCGCGTGGTCGCTTCGCAGGCTTTCTAATTGTTCCGGGTGCATTTAAGCTGTGTTGAAACCATCGCGCGCTCCCGTTGTGTCGTAACCCGTCCTGCGGTGACAATATTATTTTGTGCTATGTTACTGCTCAAGTGTTTCATAGAATTCCGGGCGCGAAATGTCAAATAAATGAAATTTAAAATACTGCCCTTTGTATTCTGGTAGTACTGAAAACTCTACACTAATTAGCTTCTTGGGCCAAACGATTTATAAAGAACATCACACGCTTTTTTAGGAGCGAAGCTCCTTAGGGTGTGGGTCGTTCCCTCCTCTGTAATAGTATGTTGTAGTAGCCACTTCAAGTTAGTTTTAAGAATTGCTCACTAGATGGCGTTGTGTGTATATGTCCTTGGAAATAATATCACTAGATTGCGTTAGTGGTTTTCGTATAGTTGACGATTAAAGAGGATAGATGGCGCTGTTATAATTGGGATCGTCCGGCCGACGCGGTACTCGGAGTCGAGCACCGGAGCTGTACTCCATCGTGATCAACGGTGAGGTGAACTTCACCAGAGAGGAGGTAGTCAGCTCCACAACGCTCTCGTGTGAGTCGCATGCAAAACCAGGGCAGCCGGTATCTGCGGAGCATGTGGTGGCTCCGGTACTCACGGCGGCACAACCCATAGCCAAGGACGCGTGGCTTTTACAACTCACAGCAGCGTTCTGTGGCGATGCATGCGGAGGCGAGGCGTTGCTTCGAGCACTGGTGTGGACTTCGGCGTCTGAGTAGGTGGCATCGTCTTCCTCTGTCGTGGAACGCGAACTGGCGTTGTCGCTGAGGCTGGGAGCGCCCGGAACACAAGTCGGCGGCGCTCGTGCCCAGCTCACGATCGAACACCCAGGATCATGCAAAGACTTGACACGTGTTGTCACGTCTTTGCATGATCGAGTGGGCATTGTACGGGGGGATTCACGGTTACCCGAATGATCCCTCCGAGCTTCGCCCACTCACCACCATTCACTTCGTGGATATGCTGTGATTTTATTGCGATAGCAATTATATGGACACTCAGCTGATTTTCGCCGTCGCCGTCTGCATGTCGACGCCGTCATTCCAGACCACCTTACGGGGGTTTGAACCAGCGACCCCTCGCTCCGCAGCCTGCTAGCCAACATAGCCACACGTCATGCTCGTGCCAGCGATATAACGGCGAGCTATTCATATGCACCATTTGCCGCTCGCGGTACGCAGATCTCGGAACAGCTTGAGCGTGTTTTCTATCCACGACACTTTTACAGTTTCTTTCAAATTGAAAACTGCCCTTGAGATGCGCACGAAAACGTGGCTCCCTTCTGTACCACTCATGATGTAGAATGAAACAAAAGAACACCGGCACGCGTCAGACGCCACCGCGTGGCAGGAGACGCAGAGGGGTCATTCCACGTGCCGCACTTTAAAAGAAAAAGAAGTATCAAACAGCGTCGAAAAGTCATATAATTATATAATCAATCCTTGGCCAATCCCCCTGTGGGTATGAGCCATGTCAGAGGCAACAGCAACAACAGTGTCGGCTTCTGCATTTGTGGACACTCACAGCGCGTCGCTCAAATACAAATGCGTAACAACTGCGACAGTTGTTAGTTCACGCTTGTCCTGTGTATACCTATGCGTCCTTTTCGAGCGTCCTCATTTGTGCTGCGGCGGCGCGTTGCAAGTATCGAGCTGCTTGTCGTTCTTCGTGTGACGAACTAATTTGTCTTTTTTTTTTTTCGTTTTTCAACCTGATACGCTTCTGCGGTGAATAGCGCGGCGAATGTTACAAGCAAACTAATATAAAACGCAAGGAATCTGACAGTTTCACATTAAAGAACCGAATGCTGCCGGAAAAAGCTATGAAATGTCACAGAAAAATAATAAAATAAACAAGTAAAAAAAATATTTCTCTTATCTGAGATCCAAAAAACCTGTCTCATGTTCACGGCTTTGTAACGACACGATTATCGTAGATTAAAGCTTGAATTTCGTTTTCAGCGAAACTATTTTTGGTTCTGGCTTGTCAAAAAGGAAAAATCGTCCCCATTGGCCCTATGGGTATGTCACTCCACTGACGTCCACCTCATCCAGCCATGGCGCCTTCAACGTCGTGGACGCCTTCGAAGGCTCAAGCCTTCGACGTCGTTGTCCCTGCGGGGACCAGTCCTGAGACCGTCGTTGATGCGACGGCCTCAATAGTTGGCCTCTCAGAGGTGCACTGTGTCCAGCATATGGGAGGCATGAACTTCCAAGTCACCGTCAAGAGCATGGCTTCCATGACTCTGATCGTCGACGCTGGCTACCTGACCATCGGTGGCGAGCGTATTCCAATCGTTCCTGTTGGCCCGCAGGTAACTACCGTCGCCTGCCTATTCCTGCCGTCGTTCGTCCCTAACGAAGTCCTCGTTCAGGCCATGTCGCCATACGGCAAGGTGCTATCTGTCAACGCAGGCTTCATGAGCGCAAGACGTGGAGTCCTCACAGGCACACGTTTTGTCCGCATGGAAATGAACACCACGAATCCCGTCCCCAACTACCTTCGAGTTTCTGGGCATCGAGTCACCTTCGACTACCGAGGTCTCCAACGTGTTTTTCGTCGGTGTGGCTCTAGTGGTCATTATCGAGCGCAATGCACAGCCCCATTCTGTGGTCGCTGTGGTGTGCATGGGCACGAAAGCGAAGGTTGCGACCGCCCCTGCCGACGTTGTGGAGATGGCCACCCTACTACCATCTGCCCAGTGCGGCGATCGTATTCGGATGCTGCTGCGGGGGCCTTTCCTCCTCTACCGACCGTGTCACCTGCGGTAACAGCTGAACGAGAAACCGGAGCTGTAGAAGACCTGCTCAAGGATTCGATTCCTGAACCTACATTAAACGTAGAAGAAGTGTGCAGCTTGGCCAATCCCAGCGCGCCAGGTTTGCCAGCCTAGCCGACAAGAAAAGAAGATGACACCACGGTTCACGCCGCGCCCATTTCAGCCAAGCATGTCGTGCCATGTTCGCCGGGGCCTCAAGCCGAGAAGCAAGCGCTTGTAGGCACCGACACGCAGGACGCATCCTTAATTCCAGCAGCTGAGTGCGCCGTAGTCTCAGACGTTCCGAAGTGGACGGACGCTGGCGTTTCGTCAGGAACAGCATTGAAGTCGAATGAGTTAAACTCATTGGTTCCTTCAGAAAACCAGGCGCGCGACTTCCTGGAACAGGTTGCAAGACGCCATGGGAGCTCTTTACCGACGCGTCTCGACAAGCAGCCTGCGGTCAAGGTCGTTGGGGGAGACAACGATGACCCTGCAGCTCTACCAGTATCTGATTCGTCGGAAAGCAGCTTCAGCCTCGGAGTGGATAGTAGCATCGTGCTCTCGCCCAGCCTAGACGGATGTGATGTGGAAATGCTACCCCCAGCGAGATGTTAAGCGTGCTCACACGGCTGGCACCAGCTCGGACGGCACCCAAGGTAGCCGCTCCGAGTCCCAGCAGCCGAAGAAGCCTCGACCCTCTTCTAGAGGGCCGTAGTGTGTTGTGTAGTGTGTGCACTGCATGTCCCCCCGGACAAGTCCCCGGGGTGCCGAATTGAACAACACGTCCAGGTCAGTTCTTACAAACATTTCAATATGGCCGACTCCCTGAAAATTATTTCTTTAAATGTTCAAGGATTCCGTAACCCTGTGAAACAAGCCGAAGTCATCAGCATAGCTCGCGCGGAACATTGTGATGTTCTGTGTTTACAAGAAACCAATTTTTTTACCATTGGCCACGTTCGTGCATTCAAACGCGCGTTTAATTTGGACTGTTACTTTTCTTTCGCGACATCTCGCTTCAGTGGAGTTGGAATCATTATTTTTAACCGAACTCTTTTGCGAGATCATCATGTTTTCTATGACGGGATAGGA
The DNA here is from genome assembly GCA_030522465.1 of Rhipicephalus appendiculatus. Classification (NCBI taxonomy): domain Eukaryota; kingdom Metazoa; phylum Arthropoda; class Arachnida; order Ixodida; family Ixodidae; genus Rhipicephalus; species Rhipicephalus appendiculatus. The sequence continues at coordinate 13,716 of JALIZH010017931.1, forward strand.
CGGGTATTGGCTTTTGACTGCGCCCTATCGTCATTCAGGTTACGCATTTTGTGTATTTATGGGCCAGCCCAAACAGCCATGTCTAACGATTTTTTTTCGTGACCTGGACGTGTATTTTCTTGACGGTCGGCATGTCATACTCACCGGAGATTTCAATTGTGTATTAGATACGCGAGCTGACGTGCAGGGTCCGGGATGGGGTCGATCTGACTGGAACGCACGTGAGCTGCGTCGCCTGGTCCAGCATTTCTCTTTGATAGATACGTACAGACTAGTACATGGATCACAGTATGCCTGGACTTGGCGGCGTGGCTCATCGTCTATTAGGTTGGATCGCTTCTACGTGCCAAGTACGCTAGCTTCTTACGTGTCGCGTTCCGATGTGATAACATTGCCATCATCCCCCTGTTTATTTGTCCGATCATCGACCAGTGGCATTCGAGGCTTGCTTTCCCTTTTCTTCGTCAGTGAGACTTTGGCGTCTTGATATCCGCGTTCTGCATGACACGCGTTCGCGCTCCAGTTTATCTAGAGTGTTGCGAGCCTCCCTGTTCGGATCCGGCCCAGAGTCATGGGACGCGCTCAAGGTACAATGGCGTCTACACTGCTCAGTGGAAGGGCACGCCCTTAGACGCCGCATGTCGGAAGAACTAGCGGACACTGCCACAAAGTTACGCATTGCACTTCGGGTCGAGCGACTAACTGAATTGATGCGCGCATGGCAGCGAGAGTTATGGGGTCGTTTCCAACGCCTTATTGCAGCGTCGTCGATATCGGCGGCTGCTTGGCGTTGCAGGCGTAATCCATGTGCCCATCCCGAGGTTCTGCGCTTTGCGAGAAGCTCGCTTCTCAGACAGTCGAGTCCGCTGGGAACTCAGGCCGCCAGAGCCCTTCCCACTGCGTTGCCACCTGCGCGTGATCGATCAGTTTTCATAGCTCATTTTGAAAACATGGCTCGATCGACAATGCCAGCGTATCATGGTACCACCGAGACAGTCACAATGTTTAGTGGACTGCCTCAGGTTCCATCAGACGTAGCTGAACAGCTTTGTGCAAATCCGTCAGCTGATGAGGTGAAAGAGGCACTGTCTTCCATGAAGCGTGGTTCGGCTCCTGGGCCGGATGGGTTGCCCGTCGAGTTTTATTTAACCTTTTGGGATGACATCGGTGCCATTTTCACCTCTGTTATTTGCCGCTGCTTCGAAAGCTTTGTTTTCCCTGATAGCTTTCGCGATGGTCGAATTGTTTTAATACCTAAACATGACCCATTGTCAGTCCGCCCAGAGGAATGGAGACCAATTACGCTTCTCAATGTTGATTACAAAACTTTTGCAGCAGTTATCACTCGGCGTTTGAGAAGCCTGATGCCTTCCTTAATAGGACATCATCAGGCGTGCTCAATACCTGGAAGAGAAATACATAGTCTTTCCTTTGTTACGCGTGATATAATTGCATACACGTTGGCGAGATCAGCACATGGACTATTGGTTTCACTCGATCAAGAAAAGGCATTCGATCGCCTCGAACATAGCTTCATATTTAGCGTAATGGCAGCGTTTGGCTTCTCACAAAACTTCATTGAGCTTCTCAGAAATGCATACAGAAATATACACAGCACGTTGTTTCTTGATGGTTTTGAGAGTGCTGCATTTCCTGTTACCCGCGGCGTTCGCCAGGGTTGTCCTCTATACCCTGTACTTTTTGTACTCAGCCTCGAACCATTCCTGCGCTCGTTACTTGCCGATCCATACGTTCGAGGCCTTCCACTACCTGGTAGTGATACCGTTAAGGTGACAGCGTTCGCCGATGACATCACGTTGTATTTGAAGAATGAGGACAGCTTATCCCGTAGTCTGCGGCTTTTTGCCGAGTATGGGGCTATTTCAGGTGCTGCGTTGAATTTTGCAAAATGTCGATATTTATTTATTGGTTGCCCAGACGCCTGCCTAAGTCACTTTTTTGGTCTTCAAAAAAAGCGACTCTATTCGCATTCTAGGGCTTGATTATACCCACTACGGTATATCAGCCTCAGTGTGGGTTTCAGTACTCGAAGATCTAAAACGCCACGTCCGGGAAGCCCAAGAGTACGATTTACCGCTGTTGGAAAGAAGGTACTCAGCACAGACTGTGTTTTGCGGCCGTGCTTGGTACATATCTCATGTCGTACAGCCCCCCATTACGAATAACTAAGTCCTTGCAATCCCTCCTTGGCTCATTTTTCTGGTCAGGTGGAACGGAGCTGGTTTGCTGAGCAGCGCTTGGGCAACCACGCAACTGCGGTGGATTCGCATTCCCATCCGTGTCTGTTCGCTGCCGGCTGCTTGCCCTGCGATTCTTGCTTCGCCTGTTACACGGTGACCAGTGTCCCGCGCGCGATCTCGCCTGCTATTTCTTAGGCACTAAGGTGCGCTATTTGCTACCGGAAGCACGACTCAATTCCGCGCCACATGCCCTTGACGTCCCTGCATTTTACTCCACGGCTGTAGCATTCTATCACCACGCACAGCAGGTTTGTCCTGATCTAGACATTCTGGAAAACCGTATTGTAGATACAACGGCGGCCCTGCTGCTCCCTCTGGTTCCTCCAGCCCGTCTAGCACGATCTAGACGTGTCTCGTGGAGCGCGATAACGGCATCCTTTTTGCCTGGCCATCTCCGTGACTTCATGTGGCGTCTAGGATGGAGAGTACTCCCAACACGGGACAGGCTAGAGAGATGGGGCATGATCCCATCTTCCACTTGTCCTAACTGTCCGCTCCAGGAGTCTAACCAGCACGTGCTGCAGCAATGTGTCATTGCAAAAGTATTTTGGAAAGCCGTTAACACTGGTTTCCGTGGCCTTGGTGTTAACCGCTTTGTCACGTCAGGTCGTTGCTCGCGTAGTCGCTTTGCACGCCTTCTAATTGCCGCGGGAGCTTTTTGTTTATGGCGTAACAGGTGCGAGGCTGTTGCAGCAGGTCATCGTCGTCGTGCTCTCTTTCCGATTCTAGAACGTTTATACTCCGAACTCCTATCGTTTCTGTCGGAGGAATTGTTCTTCCTTGGGGAGGAGGAATTTCTGCGGCAGTGGTCGTGCCGCTTCCTGTCGATTGTAGATGGACGTGTGCAGCTAGTTTTCCATCTGGCCTGGTTCTTGTAGCCAGGTCATGAGACAGTAACTCAACAGTGTATATAATCCAGATTTGTTTAATATTTCTGTGCGTGTGCGTGTGTGTCCCCGTACGGGTGTAGGTTCTTGTATATGTGCACTTCGTGCTAACACTGTAAATTATGTAAATTACACGCGCCATTACATCAATTGTACATATTCGCTGACATTTTCACCAAGCCTTGTATATTATGTATATACATCGTCATGTACTTTGTGTATATTGTGATAAGTACGTGTATGTTAGTGCTTAGCATATGTTAGCGACACCTTATGGACTTGGACACTTTTGTTAAAAGGTGTCATGTGCATTGTACTTAGTCATTTGTGTATGTTACTGTCCTTGTCGTATAGACACTGTTTCCGTGTACTCGTAGTGTCCCATGATTGAATAAATTTTTTCTAAACACAAAAAGTATCTGCGTACCATGTTTGTCTGTAATACATAGTGTTTCATTGCGTCTATTGTATCATTTATCATTGTACCATTGTATCGTATCCCATTGAGTTCTTGTGTATTCCATGTCACATCTTAGTCATGTATACTAGATTATTTATATGTTCACTACACAATAGTGATGTTTGCGTAGCGCATAGCTGTCCCGGTGTGTATGTACCCTTGATCACTGAAATGTTATTATGTTTTTGTTTTTGTACATAGTGTAAATAAACTTTTTCTAAACAGTACTGTATGATAAGCATTTTCCGGCAGGAGTGCCCCTTACGGTGTGAGGAGCGTAAAATTATGGTGTCATCCATTGGCAGGCTCGGAGCACTTCCGGTAGCACTTTTTCTGCTCCATGCGGAGCAAGTCTGTTCTATTGGAAGATTGAGAATGCTCCCTGTATGTTCCACTGGCAGATCCGGAGCAGCTCTGCCGCGAGATCCACTCCACGGAGCAACTTTTACAGCGAAAGCTCTTATGAGATCACAACAAGGGCCGTTTTTGCGCCATAGTTGTCCGCCGCCGCCGCCGCCGTTGGTGTCCGTAACCACTATCGCACGAAATAAGAAAAAAGACTAAATAAATAAGAAACATTTATTACACAATGGGAATCGAACCGGGCCCTCTGCGTGGCAGCCCAGCACTCTACCACTGAGCTACGCCCCTGCTTGAAACTTCAATGCAAACTGACCCTATGCAGGCTTCATGTCGGGTAAGGAATCGCGTTAACGTGTGTTGTAAAGCGTCTTAGAACAGTAAAGTAAGAACCAGGCGTTGCACAATGCGAATTGCGTAACGAGTGGGTTGTTCAATGCTCCAACCCATTAAAAAAAAGCCTCAGGTATAATTCTTCATCGTCGTCAGCCACAGCATCAACAAAGTGCACATAATGCGTTACAAGTTTGTAGCGGGTACCGCGCTTTTCCGAAGAATGACCAATAATGGCAAAGGGGACGCTTCCCCACTACACAAAAATTATGTTGGTTTATGGCGTAGTAGGTACCATGCAAGTTAGCTTGTCTTAGTTGCCCCAAGAGTGCTTAAAAATTGAAGGACACTTCGTACATTCCAAAGTGTGTTCGCCGAAAGCGTGTGACCATTCCACTGATTATGCCATGTCTTTTTTCTTCTACGCTCTCAGTGTGATAACACACAAACCGAATGGGTGCGTGTTTTCTTCTTTAATTTTTTACCGCAAATCGCAGCGAGGCGCGAGACTCATCTTCCTCCATTCGCATGCGTTAGCATTTTCTCGCGCTTTGCGCATCGTGCAAACGCCATCCGCGGTCCAGCGCTTAAATTGACGGACCCTTTGTAAATTGGAAAGTGTATTCCGTGAACGCCTGGGTCCATTGAGACGGCGTCGGTCAGAATGATTGCAAACTCTGGGCACAGTGAAGCTACGCAAGCAAACCGCGAGCGCTATTAAGTCAGACGCGACCGGCGTCCGTCTGCGCATCCCGGCGGCCACCTGGCTCCCTGCCAGAGCTCGGAGCGCCAGCGTCAACGCCGCCGCCAGTGTAAGCGTTAGCGCCCGCTGCTTCGCATCTACACATGGTTCCCTTTAGCGGGAGATGGTGTAATCTATAAGGCGAAAGCCTTTAATGTCTCATGCTCACGTCCGTTCGGTGTCCATCCGGTGTCTGTACGACGTCCATCCGTCTGTACGTCCGTCTGTCTGTCTGTCTCTTCGTCCGTCCGTCCATCCATCCTTCTGTCCGTCCGTCCATCCGTCCAAGCTCTGGCACTGAGCCAGGTGGCCGCCGGGATGCGCAGACGGACGCCGGTCGCGTCGGACTCTATAGCGCTCGCGCTTTGCTTGCGTAGCGTCGCTGTGACCAGAGTTTGCAATCATTCTGACCGACGCCGTCTCAATGGACCCAGGCGTTCACGGAATACACTTTCCAATTTACAAAGGGTCCGTCAACTTAAGAGCTGGAACGCGGATGGCGTTTGCACGATGCGCAAAGCGCGAGAAAATACTAACGCACGCGAACGGAGGAAGATGAGTATCGCGTCTCGCTGCGATTCGCGGTAAAAAATTAAAGAAAACACGCACCCATTAGGTTTGTGTCTTATGCCACTGAGAGTGTAAAAAAAAGACATGGCATAATCAGTGCAATGGCCACACGCTTTCGCCGAACACACTTTGGAATGTACAAAGTGTCCTTCAATTTTTTTTTCGCTCTCTCGACACTTACCTTTTAAATTCTCGGCATTTGGTACTTTTAGGAGATTTTAACTGTGTGTTAGACTCCCACGCCGATGTCCGAGGTCCAGGTCGCGGCCGGTCTAACTGGAATGCTAAAGAACTTGAGCGTCTTGTACAACAGTTGTTACTGACTGATGTACATGACCGTACGTATGGTGGGAGGTATGTTTATACTTGGCGTCGCGCGACATCGAGCAGTCGGCTTGATCGAGCATATGTATCCCCCGGCCTCATGGCCTTCGTACGCAATGTCGAGGTGCTGTCGCTACCATCTACGCCCGTGTATATAAGTGACCATCGTCCGGTTGCACTGACCCTACACCTGCCTGCGGGGACGCCGGCGGTTCAACGGCCATGGCGTCTGGATTGCCGCGTCCTTCAAGACCTTCAGACGGCCCAGGGTTTGTCCCGAGCACTACGCGCATCACTTATTGGCGCAGATCTTACTGACTGGGATCATTTAAAAGAACAATGGCGTCACCATTGTAGTGCGTCAGGTAGGGCACTTCGCGCTCGTGTGACGCAAGACGCTAACGTTTTAATGCAGAAAATCCGCATTGCGCACCGAGACCCTTGCCCCTCTCCCGTCATGCGTGCATGGCAAGCAGAGCTAGTGGACAGGTACCAGCGTATAATGCGCGCCTCTTCACTCCCAGCGGCAGCTTGGCGCTGCAGACGTGCGCCATGTGCGCACCCTGAGGTCCTCCGGTATGCACGCCGGGCGCTCATCCGTCCGTGCGGCTCGCCTGCACACACGCTACACCCTATAGCTCCTGCCGCTAATGGCTCACGCGACTTCCAGGCTTTCACGCGCCACTTTGAATTGATGGCCCAGTCAGCTACTAACGTAAGTTCTGCCGCAGGGGGGTTCGTTGCACCCCCCCCCCCCTACAAAATTTACCCCGTTACTCCAACGCGGATTCTGACACTCTCCTATCGCCACCATCGGATTCTGAAATCAAAGAAGCCTTAGATGCAATGAAAAAAGGTACGGCCCCTGGACCCGATGGCCTCCCCGTCGAGTTCTACATCCAGTTTTGGCCCATTATTGGCCCATTTATGTCACGTGTCATCAGGCGCTGTTTCCACGATCTTTCCCTCCCGCACTCTTTCCGCAGTGGCCGTATCACACTGATACCCAAGAAAGACTCCCAATCCACGCGACCCGAAGATTGGCGCCCCATCACCCTTCTCAATTCGGATTACAAACTCCTCGCTAACATTCTGGTACGCCGAATCAGTCCGTCTCTTCCATCGCTAATAGCTCCCCACCAAGTCTGTTCCATTCCGGGCCGCGACATTCATAGTCATATCTGGCTCACGCGTGACATAATGCAGTACACCATTGGACGATGCGCACAGGGGTTACTGGTTTCCTTAGATCAGGAAAAAGCTTTTGACTTCGTTGAACATGCCTATTTATTCAACGTCTTACAAGCATTCGGTTTTCCTGCCAAGTTCATCCGCCTCATTCATGCTATGTACGCTAACTCCGAGAGTACCCTTTTTCTAGATTCGCGAGAGAGCCGCCCATTCCAGGTTACGCGAGGAGTCCGTCAGGGTTGTCCTCTCTCCCCCCGCCTTACTCGTCCTTGCCTTAGAACCCTTTTTAAAGGCCATCGAACGAGATCCACAGATCCGTGGCTTACCCCTCCCTGGCTGCACTGAAGTAAAAGTAACTGCCTATGCCGATGATATTACTCTGTACATACACAACGAACAGTCACTGCAGCACGTCCTGAATGCCTTTTCCAATTATGGTGTGATTTCTGGTGCTCGTTTAAATTTGTCAAAAAGCCAGTATTTCTTGATTGGAAACCCTGCCGGGCGTATTAACATCACATTGCCTTTGCAATGGTCCCCCACCATGGAGATACTAGGTGTCACTTACAATGCTTACGGTATACAGGAAAATATCTGGACATCTGTTATACAAGCTCTAACACAAAACATAGACGCTGCTAAGCACTTTGATTTTCCCCTTTTAGAACGCCGGTACTTGTCGCAATCGGTCTACCTCGGCAAATTTTGGTACTTGTGTCACACAGTCAAACCCCCACTCCGCGTTTCACAGAAAGTTCAACGTTTAATCACCTCGTTCTTTTGGTCCGGTGGTACGGGAATTATTATCGCGCCCCACGTTAGCGCAACCGCGCAGCCGAGGAGGCTTCGCGTTACCCGACGTGGCCTTTACGGCTTCCATCCTGTCTCTCCGCACTTTATTGCGCGTTTTAAATAATGATGGTACGCCTGCGCAGACACTCGCACGTTACCACCTAGGTCCATCCCTACGTGTCCTAGTGCCCGCTGGTCCTATCAACTGTGGTCCGCAGTCCTCCCATTTACCGACTGTGTATCGTGCCCTCCTGGCCTTCCACCGCCGTCTAGAGACTACATGCCCCGAGATCGATGTAACCGCAGCGAAAGTGGTGGACACAATGGCCGCCCTTGTGCAGCCTTTGGTACCCCGACACCGGCATGCGGTAATGAGTCGCTCTTGGAAGCACATGGTCGCAGCGGCGTTGCCGGGTCACCTCCGTGACTTTGTTTGGCGATGGGGCTGGGGCTTGCTCCCCACTCGAGATCGGCTGCAACGATGGCAGGTGGTACGCACCTCCACTTGCCCCGACTGCGTCATGGTGGAGACCAACCGACATGCGACGATCGAATGCGTGGTCGCCCGCCTTTTTTGGCGTGCGGTCCATGCTGGTTTTCGTGGGCAGGGTGTTCGAGGGTTCGTGTCCAGTGGCCGGTTCCCACGGGGGGCGCTTCACGGCACTCTTAGTAGTTGCCGGCCTGTTCAGCCTTTGGCGCAACCGCTGCGAAGCCGTCGCTGGGAATTGCCGTCGACGGGCCTTATGGCCAATATTGGGGCGCATGAGGCGCGAGATCCTCGCTTTTCTCTCGGAGGAGCTTTTCTTTTTGGGGGGAGCACGAGTTTCTGCGCCATTGGTCATGCCCTTTTGTCGAGGTTGAGCATGAACGTGTCCAACTTATTTTTCGGCCTACATGGTGCTAGGCCGCACCTTAGGGTCGGAGCTGGTGTACTTGTCTCCTTGCCCTTTCGACCTGTTCTCTATTGTGACATTTGTGAGCTATGTGTATTTGTTGTTATGCTGATCACACTTCTGCTGTTCGCCCTATGCGAAAGTGTTAGTTTCTGTGATGTACAATGGCGAAAGTGTCAATGTATCCCTGTACACTGACATGTCATGCATAATTTATGCTCTGTACATAGTGTAAATAAATTTTTTCTAAACAGAAACTCGCTAGCAGACGCTGCCTGCGTCGGCGTCACGAGGCGAGAGAGGGGGGAGCGTAGGAGAGGGGAAGATGCGCATGCGCAGTGGGGGGTGTGGACGCCGCGGAGAGGGATGCCTAGAGGACAGAGGGGGGAGCGTAGGAGGGGAGAGAGGGAGGGGACGCACATGCACAGTGAGGGTGTGGCCTCCGCAGGGAGGGATGCCTAGAGGAGAGAAAGAGAGGTGGAGAGGAGGTTTTTATTATTTTTTTTAATGAGTTGGCGCATGCGCAGTGGGGGGTGTGGACGGACGGACACCGGACGGACACCGGACGGACGTGAGCATGAGACATTAAAGGCTTTCGCCTTAAAAAAGCTCCAGAAAGTCCGCTCTTCAGCTTTCGCTGTGACTGCGCTGCGCGTTCCGCGCAGGCCTGGCGGTTTTTTTGTACTCTGCGGAAAGCGGCGGACTCGGCCGGAAGTCGCATGCGCCCCGTGCCCTGGAAAGTTGCAACTGTGGGCGCGCCAATGGGCGCCGGTCGCGTCGGTCGCGCCTCTCGTCGGACTAAAGGCCTGACCACACGCACCCGTTGCAGCGCGTCAGCGCGTGGCTTTTAAAGACGATAGTCTTTCTTGGGATACCTAAACGGAGAAATTTTGGTCTGTCTGTCTGTCTGTCGGTTTGTCTGTTTGTCGGCACGTCGCACGAGTCAGCGGCTGGCCAAAGTTTGACTGCTTTCTGAACGCCCAGCCAACTTGATCAGTCTTTTTTGTGCATACTTGTGAACATTGTCGATCAAAAAGCAAATATTACGCATATCGGAGGCGCAACAACAATACGGAAGTATTAAGTGGTGTGTTCTTTTATAGAAAATACATAGATACTTAATTCTGAAGACCCTAGTGTTTCTTAGGCTGCGCTGAAAATGCGGGCTGCCTTGCAAAAGCGAAGAGCCGTCGTCTATCTCCGAGGTCGCGCGAAGTGCCGCGTGTTTCATCCGCCGCGCGATAGCTGGCGTAGTCTGCCCTCGTCGCTGCAAACAAGAGAATCTCTTTTCGTGGTCGCTCTGCGCGCCTTCTCAGCTTTTTACACGCTGCCAAAAACACCGCGCTTGCGGCGAGAAGACGCTTGGTCATGCCAGGACGGAAATGGTCGAGAACAGCATCACAGGTGGCCGCGGATGAGACCGGCAGAAGACTATCGTCTTTCGATGACATTTGCAGCGAAGCACGCAGATACGCGGCCAATTTTTTGACGTGGCGCCGCGCCCTCTGCCTACGGAGAGAGAGGGTGCGTGGCTACGCGAAGCTGCGCGCCCCCCTCTCTCCATAGGGAGAGGACACGACGCCGCGTCAAAAACCCACGCAATGACGCACTGCAACGGGTGCGTGTGGTCAGGCCTTAAACAGCGCTCGCGTTTTGCTAGCGCAGCGTAGCTATGCCCAGCGTGCCCACTCATGCAAGAAGGGGCACGCGCGCATCGCGTTCCATTCTTGCCGAACACACTTTGGAATTTACAAACCACGCCATTTGCTCCAGCGGGAGCGCGTGTGTTTCATTGGTAGATTCCCTTTGGTTGCCCTCCACCAGAGTGGAGTGCTCCGGCGCAGAGTTCGTCGGCCACTCCAAATCCGCCAATGGAATTGAACCCTCTTTATCTAATAAAGCCAGGACCACAAAAAAAAAAAAGAATAAAAGAGAAACTAGGTTTTTATTAGATTTCTGCCAAAGTCTCGGCGTTCAAGCCTACAGAGTGGGCGTTCCCATAGTTCAATTATGCAAGTTGTATATAAGGCTGCGCGGTTTACTTGAAGAGCAATTATCCGACGAACTTTTAATACGCGAAAGCTTGTCTTTCTATATTCCAACTGCCCCACCGCTCTTGTTTTTTCTTTCCTTCTTTACTTTTTTTCTTTTTTTCTGTTTTTTTTTTTAAGTTTGTATGCCTAAATTTCCTTGAAAGCGATGTATAGATCCAATGCATCTCTGCGTCTTTGTTTTCTGGACTCAAGCTGGAAATGTCAGGTAATTTACCTTGCTTTATGCCACTACACCTCCTGCAAACCCTCAACTTACCCGTTCGCTCACGCCATTTCTTACCTCCCCGGGTGCTCGGTTTTCTATATCTTTTAAGGCGAAAGCCTTTAATGTCTCATGCTCACGTCCGTCCGGTGTCCGTCCAGCGTCCGGTGTCCGTCCAGCGTCCGGTGTCCGTCCGTCCGTCCGTCCGTCCGTCCGTCCGTCCGGTGTCCGTCCGTCCGTCTGTCCGTCCATCCGTCCGTCTGTCCGTCCGTCCGTCCGGTGTCCGTCCGTCCGTCCGGTGTCCGTCCATCCGTCCGTCCGTCCGTCCGTCCGTCCGTCCGTCCGTCCGTCCGTCCGTCCATGTCCGTCCGTCCCGTCCATCCGAGCCCTGACACGGAGCCAGGTGGCCGCCGGGATGCGCATACGGACGCCGGTCGCGTCGGACTCTACAGCGCTCGCTCTTTGCTTGCCTAGCTTCGCTGTGCCCAGCGTTTGCAATCATTCTGACCGACGCCGTCTCAATGGACACAGGCGTTCACGTAATACACCTTCGAATTTACAAAGGGTCCGCCAATTTAAGAGTTGGAACGCGGATGGCGTTTGCACGATGTGCAAAGCGCGAGAAAATACTAACGCATGCGAACGGAGGAAGATGAGTCTCGCGTCTCGCTGCGACTCGCGGTAAAAAATTAAAAAAAGAAAACACGCACACATTCGCTTTGTGTGTTATCCCACTGAGCGTGTAAAAGAAAAAAAAGACATGGCATAGTCAGTGGAACGGCCACACGCTTTCGCCGAACACACTTTAGAATGTACAAAGTGTCCTTCAATTTTTTATCGCAATGTTTGTCGATCAACTTAAAACATCACAGCATTGCCTGTCGCAAGTGGTTTACAGCTGGTTCAAAATGAGCGCTGCCTTTATTTTAAGAGAGAGAGACTTTTTATTAGAAAAACAGAGATTTTAAAACAGACGTTTTTCGACATCAGCCTCTTTGAGTCCTGTGTGACAGAACCGTGACAGCAGCTATTATTATATGAGTGTGAGAACGAACACTAAAGCAGAAACTTGGACGAATGAACTTCCACTCCCTTTTTCGCTTTCGCTGAGTAGCAGGTCCGAAGTTGTTTGTTTTATTTAGCCGGACCTTTCAACTTTTCTGTTAAATTTCACTCACTCACTCACTCATTCGCGCACGCACGCACGCACGCACGCACGCACGCACGCACACACACACACACACACACACACACACACACACACACACACACACACACACACACGCACGCACGCACGCACGCACGCACGCACGCACACACACACACACACACACACACACACACACACACACACACACTCAATCGCTCACTCACCGAGGAGCGATGACGGCCCACTGAGCATCCACTTCGCTTCTCTCATTCTGCTGGCCGACTAAACCCTGAGCAGTAGCCTTATCCACCTTCGCATCATCCGCAGTGTCATTAACCAGATCCTCCACTGTTTCCACTGGCTTTGCCATGTTAACATCGTGAAGTCACCGCAAACTCTGTGCAGCAGACCCAGGTAAACGAACACCACGCAACTGGCAAACAACGCTACCACCATCACTTAGCACCAACACAAAACGAGCAACCCACAGACAATACGCGTGGGCCGCTCGACTCGTTTGTATAAGAAGCACAGGCTTGCGCTCAACGCAGGCATCATGCTCGCGGGGCGAAAACAGACACATCATCGCTACACTTCACATTTACGCAGCGCGCAAAGAGCCATTCAGCTGCTGTCGCCTCGCTGGCGCCGCTAGAAGGGGTTTATTGTTAACACGTCGCGAGAGACAAGGTCAGCCGGAGCGACATACACACACACAACGCACGCGCACCCACAGATGCGACAGCGCACACTTGAAGGGTAACACTAGCGGGGACGCCTCCTTATATAATACGGGGTGTTTCCAGTACGTAGCACTTCGTTTTTTTTTGTTTGTTTGTTTGTTTCTTAGGAGTGAAGTTCCTTAGGCCCGCCCCCTGTCGGCGCCGTCGCCGCCGTCGAAGCTCCCCGCCGCATCAGCGCTCGCACCTGGCGGTGACCGTCGAAGCTCCCCCACCCGCATCAGCGCTCGCACCCGACGGAACGTTCGTCGCCGCCGTCGAAGCTCCCGCCGCATCAGCGCTCGCACCTGGCGGTGACCGTCGAAGCTCCCCACCCGCATCAGCGCTCGCACCCGAAGGAACGTTCGTCGCCGCCGTCGAAGCTCTCCGCCGCAACAGCGCTCACACCTGGCGGTGACCGTCGAAGCTCCCCGCCGCATCAGCGCTCGCACCTGGCGGTGACCGTTGAAGCTCCCCACCCGCATCAGCGCTCGCACCCGACGGAACGTTCGTCGCCGCCGTCGAAGCTCCCCACCCGCATCAGCGCTCGCACCTGGCGGTGACCGTCGAAGCTCCCCACCCACATCAGCGCTCGCACCCGAAGGTACGTTCGTCGCCGCCGTCGAAGCTCTCCGCCGCATCAGCGCTCGCACCTGGCGGTGACCGTCGAAGCTCCCCGCCGCATCAGCGCTCGCACCCGACGGAACGTTTGTCGCCGCCGTCGAAGCTCCCCGCCGCATCAGCGCCTCGCACCTGGCGGTGACCGTCGAAGCTCCCCACCCGCATCAGCGCTCGCACCCGACGGAACGTTCGTCGCCGCCGTCGAAGCTCCCCGCCGCATCAGCGCTCGCACCTGGCGGTGACCGTCGAAGCTCCCCGCCGCATCAGCGCTCGCACCCGACGGAACGTTCGTCGCCGCCGTCGAAGCTCCCCGCCGCATCAGCGCTCGCACCTGGCGGTGACCGTCGAAGCTCCCCGCCGCATCAGCGCTCGCACCCGACGGAACGTTCGTCGCCGCCGTCGAAGCTCCCCGCCGCATCACCGCTCGCACCCCCCTCCCACCTGTCTCCCTCTCCCTGCGCTGCGCGCACCGCACTCACTCGCTCCCGCCACCGAGCACAGCAGACGCTCTCCCCACCAGCTCCCCACATTACCACCTTCATGAAAGCCAGCAGCGAGATCAGGCGCATAGTCGCTTGCGTCCCATTTCTAAGGAGCTTCGCTCATCGGTTGTATTCATACACGGAACAACTGCTAGTTTTTTTTTTCCTGTCACTTTATCCGAGATGTGGCGTTCAGGGAGTAAGAAGCAGTGAGATATCGGCATAGGCGTGCGCACGAGGGGGGGCAGAGGGGCGGCCGCCCCCCCCCTAGACACCCTAAGAGAGGGGGGCGCAAAGTCTGCCCCCTACATTGACTTAATAGGGAGGGGGGGGCGCTGCGATGAACCTTCGTCCCCCCTGCCCCCCCCCCCCCTGAAGGGGAACCCCTGCGCACGCCTATGGATATCGGTAATGCTCCTGTTTAATGGATATACGAACAGACAAGCCGTTTCTTGCGCACGAGCAGCAGATGCTTCCGGCCTGTCGTATTTTTTTTTTCTTTCCTTATTTGTATATTCCGTTTTTGTTTTGCGTTAATAGCCTACATTGACGGTGTTGCCTTCGGCAAGCCTTACAGTCAAGTATACGCAATCGCTGCGTAACAACAAATTGCGTTGGGCAGTGCTTACAGGAAGCTTTAATAAAATAACTTACGGTATCTGATAATCTGTTACTGCGACAGCCCACAGTGACGTTACTGTCAGTGCCAAAAGTAGCCACGCAAGCATGCTAAGTACAACAGCGGCAGTACAAATAAGTGCAGGCAGTGAAGAAATACAATGTGGCAAAACAAAAATAATGAGAAACTTCTGTTATGAGGCGTGCGAATCAATGTCCTTAGGAAGGTTGTCTCATATCAATTAAACAAGGTAGTGCCGGCTTTCCTGAACACCGCCAACGCTATAAATGATGTTATACGATGCGGGAGCTGTGATTAGCGTTTAGTTGATGCGCTTTAATTAGGTTGCTAGCATTCCACTCAGTGGGTCGAGGAGCTTTATTACGTCCACGAAATTGGTAACCTGCTTTGTTTGGTACCAGGCACAGGGTCGTCCACATCTAAGCTCAACACTTCCTTAGTATTCAAGACCTCATAGTAGCTGGTGTTTTAATGGATAATTCGGAAAATTACTATTGTGTTTATCAAGACCATGATTAGAGGTCGTATAATGGCAATTTCCCTCGTGGAAT
>JALIZH010017932.1:0-18482 GCA_030522465.1 Rhipicephalus appendiculatus
GCTGAGGCAGTTGTTGGCTCCGGCGTTAGTTCCGCGGGAAGAACACGCTTTTGCGGACACCTTCTGGGTACGCGCCCTCGCCAGTCGACATAGCCAAGAAACGCTTTCCGGTTAAAAGAGCGCAGATAAACTAAGACAAAAGCTGCCCAATTGATGTGTTACTTGTTTGTGGTACCGCGGGAACAGTGAATGTTCAGCTGGTGTCACGGAATGCCACTTTTTCGACCCCTCGTCATGCTTTAACGCGCGCCGCACCCAACCCGCTGACCGGCGCACCGTCTTGGACGTCAGGGACTTGTTTTTCGTAGAGCCGCGAAGAGCAGCGGAAGGGAGTGTCGCTGCCGAAGTTGGCTCTTTGTTGAATACCGAGGCGACGGCAGGTATACGGAAATCCGCAGTGAGCCCCGAACTTTTTGGCTGCAAAACGCTCGGCATGAGAATGGAGGCAAGATGCGTTCCCACGGTAGGAGCTGCACGTGCACGAGCCGCCTACGCAGTCACCGTAAACGGGTTGTCTCTTTGGATTAATGGAGAACCCTCCCCTAATTAAAAAGGGGCGTCGTAAATATTTTGAGGGCGGACTTTTGCGACAATGAAACGCACATGATTGGACCCATGTTGATGGTCCCTTTTCCCCAGGAAGAGAGTGAGGGGATACGAAGGGGATTTAAGCGCAGGATATCGCCCTGCTAATCAGTCTAGCTGCTTGACAAGCATGGAGTAGAAGTAGATCATCGAGTATCTCTCCTAGAAGTTTTTAGTGTGCGCTTTGTATCGGCTGGCCACCTAAACTTAGCCGTTCGCCTAGTTGAGACACGTCTGCAACGTAGGCATCGGGACTTAATCTCGGGTTAGCTCAACCTGCCTGAGATCTCCTTCAAGCGCTAACTCCCGGAAACATCGGCGTTGCAACTCGGACCCACCGACATCGGAGCCGTGCCAGAAATCTTCGGGACTTCTCGCATCCGATCGTCGTGGACGCAACGCTGCCGGTCATCACACGTATGCTTCACCTGTTTATATCATCGAGCTTTCCCGCCCTTATTGTTTATTTCAGTCCATCGTTTGTTTTAGCGTTAATTGATTTTGTGTATTTTTGTAAGCTTATTGTTTGATTCGATTTGAAATAGTTTTTTTTTTTTTTTGAAGTGTTATATTTAGTGTGCTCATGCCGCCATAGCTAGAGTAAAGCTGTTGTTTTGTCCAAACACTTCTCCGATCTCTTCACTGTTTCTACTTGCGTACGGAACGACCGAACCCGCTGTCATTCCCGTCGCCGACTTCGCGCTGGCGACGCTTGAATACAGCAAAACCGTAACAAAACTGGCGTCCGCGACTAGGACGTTCCGTACAATAGTGGGGCAGTCAGGGGTGAATGAGAAGCGTGCGGACTGTTTGGCGATAGATCCGTGCAGTTGAGATTGTCGCGCCTAGTTGAACGTTCCGCAGGAGAAGTGTGAGCATGCTGTTCTGATTAGCGGCTGTATAGCTACAGTTCGCAGTATTGAGAGGATGGATTTTGATCAGCTTATCGGGTACGGCAAACAGTTTGGCCTTGAGGGCCCCGAACTGATAAAATGGGTAAAAGAGCAGCAGGAGTTGGCCAGAGAAGAGCGGGCACTGGCCCGGGAGGAACGTCAGAGAGAAATAGCACATCGAAAAAGGATGCAAGTGTTAGATGAAGAGATTGAAGGGTTGAAGCGTGAGATCGAGGCACAGCGGCGGATATATCAGCCGGCGACAAGTGTAGCTGACGCTGTCAGTGAAATCACGCCAGAGAAAGACACGCACTTTTGCGATTGTGCGAAGGCAGAGCAAAACGCGAGCGAGACCATGGCTGATATGGAGACTGAAGGCATTCCGGAGGACCTTCCGTGCGAGACGGAAGCTGGTTCCAGTCACCCTAATACGGTCATTGAGGATCTGGAGGATTTCCTAGCGCCCCAACACGGGCATGACCTTCCGGAGGTCGAGAAGGAAGAGGAGAAATATGGCGCTAAGATCGGTAAGGACACCGAGCGTCAGGACCGCTGCACTATCGTGAAGCAGGGCGCAGCTGTTGATTTTCCCAAGGAAAGCACCGATGAGTCGGCCCGACATTGCGACAAAGCGGAGCAATCGGAGGACCTAAGCGGTGACGAAGATGGTGCACAAGCACGGCTGAACCGTAACACCGCGGAAGTCGCAACACGAAGCGAGGTTCGAAGCAACGAGGGAAAGGTCGGTCGCAAACGTCGCCGCAAGAGAAGGAAGCGAACGCGTGCCGCACAGCGAATGGTTGAGACAGGTGGTACACCGCAGCGTGAAGCAAAGAAGCGTCGGCCATCGGCCAGATCAAGAAGACGCCCTTTGTGGCGTACAGTGAGGCGCACTGCTCCGAGGAACTGGGTACCACATGTTCCGCTGCGTAAGACACGCGAAAAGATGAAAGCTGCACAGCGGCCTTCGACCAAGCGACAAGTTCGCAAATTCCTCTGGTTGACCGGGAACTATCGGGAATGCTTCCCCAATAACACGGAAGTCCGCGCTCCTGTCACTGAAATAACCCGGAGGGGCATAGCTAACTCGGTCAAATGGACCGCAGCGCACGACGAGGCTCTTCGAAGTCTGAAACGACATGTCGCCGCAGCGCGAATTACTTAAGCCGGAATAGTGCTTCTTTTGACCTCGGCGGCATGATATTGTTTTTTTTTTTTCGTCGTTCCTGTTTTCTTTTCGTGTTTCATTGTTCAGAAGAGTGTAGTTTGAGTTGAATGTACTTTGGCCTGGAGCACTAGTTGTTCTTATTGTGGTGCGTATGAAAGTATTTCATTACTGCAGAGAAGCGCACTAGATAGCTTGTTATTTTTTTTCCCCCCTGGTCATAGTATGCATTTACGAAGTGTATTTTGTCTGATGCAATGTACGGCTTTTTTATTTTTCTTGTTTGTATGAAGCACTGACATGTGTGCAGCGGAAGCATGGTGCTCTGATATTTGAAGTTGTTCTTACGTTGATGTACACAGCGTATATGTTGTGAATGAGAAGGACAGTCCTTATTTTTCACTTGTTGGTTGTGTTTTGTTTTGGGGGTCGAAGAAATTGTCCCTCCGTGCGTGAAAATGTTATGGATAACATTCCGAAAGTGGGGGGGCAATGTCACGGAATGCCACTTTTTTGACCCCTCGTCATGCTTTAACGCGCGCCGCACCCAACCCGCTGACCGGCGCACCGTCTTGGACGTCAGGGACTTGTTTTTCGTAGAGCCGCGAAGAGCAGCGGAAGGGAGTGTCGCTGCCGAAGTTGGCTCTTTGTTGAATACCGAGGCGACGGCAGGTATACGGAAATCCGCAGTGAGCCCCGAACTTTTTGGCTGCAAAACGCTCGGCATGAGAATGGAGGCAAGATGCGTTCCCACGGTAGGAGCTGCACGTGCACGAGCCGCCTACGCAGTCACCGTAAACGGGTTGTCTCTTTGGATTAATGGAGAACCCTCCCCTAATTAAAAAGGGGCGTCGTAAATATTTTGAGGGCGGACTTTTGCGACAATGAAACGCACATGATTGGACCCATGTTGATGGTCCCTTTTCCCCAGGAAGAGAGTGAGGGGATACGAAGGGGATTTAAGCGCAGGATATCGCCCTGCTAATCAGTCTAGCTGCTTGGCAAGCATGGAGTAGAAGTAGATCATCGAGTATCTCTCCTAGAAGTTTTTAGTGTGCGCTTTGTATCGGCTGGCCACCTAAACTTAGCCGTTCGCCTAGTTGAGACACGTCTGCAACGTAGGCATCGGGACTTCAATCTCGGGTTAGCTCAACCTGCCCGACATCTCCTTCAAGCGCTAACTCCCGGAAACATCGGCGTTGCAACTCGGACCCACCGACATCGGAGCCGTGCCAGAAATCTTCGGGACTTCTCGCATCCGATCGTCGTGGACGCAACGCTGCCGGTCATCACACGTATGCTTCACCTGTTTATATCATCGAGCTTTCCCGCCCTTATTGTTTATTTCAGTCCATCGTTTGTTTTAGCGTTAATTGATTTTGTGTATTTTTGTAAGCTTATTGTTTGATTCGATTTGAAATAGTTTTTTTTTTTTGAAGTGTTGTATTTAGTGTGCTCGTGCCGCCATAGCTAGAGTAAAGCTGTTGTTTTGTCCAAACACTTCTCCGATCTCTTCACTGTTTCTACTTGCGTACGGAACGACCGAACCCGCTGTCATTCCCGTCGCCGACTTCGCGCTGGCGACGCTTGAATACAGCAAAACCGTAACAGCTGGCACGTTTAGTTTTCTCCTCTACGCAGATAGCGAAGTCCGCATACTCAGACAAACTGCCATCCTCATCTGCTCCTACTACGGCGAAAACAACAACAATTTTCTTCATTGTTTGCTTTTGCACTTTGTCGAATGCAGACACATGTACGAGCTGTCAAATATGAAACGTATTTTACATTCGTTGTTCGGATAAACGTTTCATGCAAGGTTTAATCCGGTGCACCAGGGCTAATCAGGTGGCTGTGAAATTTTGGTGAATGATTCGGAAATAAAAGCTTGGAGGTAGAGACGCGGAGGTACAGGCATAAAAAGAATGAGACATTGGAGAAAACAAAAGAAAGCAATTCGTTTTTGCTATACCTGGACTCCTAATATCCATGTGCTTCTTTCTTTCCGACAGTTTTCCCTCCAGGATGGCGGATGTCCTACGAATAAAAATAAAACCATAGGTCTCTGCGGCGCAAGCCGAAAGGAGTGATAAGGCGACATTAAGTATTACCTCCCTTTGCGGTCGTAGGACGATCGTTTGAAAAATACTGAATTCTCGGTAACATTATCCGTCACACCGACTTCACACCAAACATTGGCCCGTTTGCTTGTGGTATATGTCCAAATAGGTTCCTTCGTGTCTAAAAACTGGTAGATAAATGAACATATGTGCGTCAAGTCTGAGTGCGCGTATGCATGCAGCAAATCATGTTCAGCAACGAAAGTATCCGTGAAATATTGCATTTATATGTTTTATAGTATGCGTTAGTACCTTCATATGCGCTGGCTACTCCTCGTCACATTTCACTTCACTTTATTTCCTTAACTCTATGTTATTCAACTTATTTCCAAGGGGTATATCATAAAGGGTGGTGTTTCATAAAAAAATACACATCGGTGTTTCTAACAGCTTCAGAAAACACAGACGAGTTAATGATGGCAGAAATGGCATGATAAAGGCCGTTCCAGTCTCTTTCTACTCGTATAAAAAAGGAGCATTGCAATGTAGTGGTCCGGGCAAGTGGCAGTACGACTTGAAGCGGATCACCAGTGTAATGAGATACGTGTGGGGAAGGTGTGATACACGGGGTTGACTCAGTGAACTGAAATGAAGTATATGAAAAAGAGAGAGGGCGGCAACCTGTCGACGGACAGCAAGCGTTTCCAAACCCGATTCCGCCTACAAATATTAGAAGCTGATATCACAGGAACGTGCAGAATTCATTGAATGAACGTGGTAGCCCAATTTATAAGCGATTCGAGTTCATTTATGATATATGTTTGATGGGGCTCCAGATGGAATATGCGTACTTCAGTGTCGATCTGACAAATGGTTTATATGCAAGCATTTTGACATGGGGCGGAGTATTACGCAAGTGTTGTCTCAGAAATACTAGTGCTTTATTAGCAGCCGAAATGATGTTAGTAGTGTGATGACGCCAGGATAGGTCGTGAGACTAAGTGACGCCGAGGTATTTGAATGACTGAACTAAACTGTAGGAATATTATCGATTGAATAAGTAAACTTGAAATGTTTACGGCGGCGAGAAAAAGGAAACAAGCTTACATTTATAATAATAATTGCTGGGGTTTAACGTCCCAAAACCACCATATGATTATGAGAAACGCCGTAGTCGAGGGCTCCGAAAATTTCGACCACCTGGGGTTCCGTAACGTGTACCTAAATCTAAGTGCACGGCCCTCAAGCATCACCGCCTCTATCGCAAATGCGGCCGCCGCGGCCGGGATTCGATCCTGTGACCTGCGGATCAGCAGTCGAGCACCATAGCCACTAGACCACCGAGGCGTGTTACATTTATTAGGATTTAGGTTCATTAGCCAAAGATTACACCCTGTTTTCATATTGTTCAGGTCATGCAAGCTGATATAATGTTTGGCCATGCGTGTTGGTTACTGAAAAGTGGATTACACAGTCATCTGCACACATGCGAAAGTTACACAATACTTGCAGTGGTAGATCGTTAATAAAAATAAAGAAAAATTACGTAACTAAAGAAGTGACGGTGCAATCAAAATCAGCGCTTTTTAAAATGAATCAACACCAACTAGCACACCTCATAACTCTCCTAAAATCAGCACGCTGAAAATAACAGGAGTCAATGAGATGTCAAAAATTTTTTCTGAATTTCGCGCGCCAGTGAAGAATGATGGCACAGAATACTGAAAAGTGACTGTAATAGAGACGCACAGTTCTCTAAGCAAGTAGCGCTGCACAAAAGTCTGAAAACTAGTACTTAACTTCGGAACATATATCTGCATAACAAAACACATGAACATCCAAGAAAACATAGTGTGAGCTATGTGCATAAAAAAGGCAGATACGTATATAAAGTATGTACAAAGAGCTTGATGTGGCAGGGTTGGTGTAACATACTTAATGAATATGCTACGCGAAAAACACGAGGACCAGACGGAAACACAGCACAAAAGCGCAAATTGCCAATTGAATTTTATTTGAAGAAACATGGATACTTATACTTGCAAAAGTGGATATCACTATCATCTTAATGAAGTTTCGCTTTCGAGGCTGCAGCACCCAGTAGAAGTAATTAGCACCATTAGAAGCACGTCGGAAGCTCTGTATTTCACGTGCGAGCGGCCGAGTGATGGTTGCATTCGCTTCCTAGAATTGAAGCCCGTTTTGTTAAACAGGCATCTGTGGTCGGGGTGGTAGTCGTGAGCGACAAACCGGCTGATTTCGTGCGACAATGCTCATTCTTAGTGAAGAGGGGAGTAGCTGTGACATGTTTAAAGCAAGCACTAAGTCTTGCGCACACAACGTAGAAAGTAGGTTTCACAATCCGGTAACTAGGCTTACCCGGGCAGGCTTTCCGTCGCATTTAATTTGGAACGTCTGTGCTTACAGCTTCTTCAAAATCTCAAACACGAAATGCAAGCTGGTAGCAAAGAAACGCCAGTTGATAGGAAGATGGTACACGTGATCCCTTATTGGCATAGGATTTCAAGCAATCTTAAGAATGCTGCGCAAGGACTTAACGTGAATCTTGTTTCCAGTGCCCGTGTAAGTTGTTCGTGTAAGTGCCCAATGTTGAACAAAGTGAACCCCAGCCCTCGCTCTAAGAAACACGCTGATCACTACAGTGCACAACAGATTTCTATGAAAATCCCCTAAGCTGCAGCCAGGTATCTACAGGACAAACGGGGCGTTTCTACACACAATGTCAGGGCGCGGGAGAACAAATGGGCCGTAAATGACAATGCAAGCGCGCATATGGCGGAACATTGTAAGCGTTGCAACTGCCGTCCAATGCTTAGTCGGACCAAGCTGCTGGCACGCGCCAGGGATTGATTACAAAGGGAGATCGTAGAAGCATTTTATTTACATTGCTTGCGCTGGAGGCGCATTAGCTGCCCCTCAGTGGCGCTTCCAGAAAAATAAATTGCCTTTATGTCGCGCTAGCTCTACGACTTCATGACGGCGATATTCCTTTTACCATGTATAAGTATCCACGTTTCACGAAATAAAATTTAGTTGTTACTTTGCGCTCGGCTATTGTGTCTCCTCCTGGTCCTCGTGTTTTTCGCGCAGAATATTCATTAAGTGAAGTATGTGGCATTCACCAAGGGTGCCACCAACCGCGAACATTCAATATGTTTCTAGCATATTTGTATTCCGCAAAAATCTTAAAAGACACAAGCGCTTTGTTCTGCGGTGCTCCGCTAAGGCTTTCAAAGCCACAGCTGCTTATTTCTAATGAAACGTTCAAGTGCTTATTTCTATAGCTTGATGGTTGGCCGTCGACCTTCAGTCTCTAAAAAAAATAACCTGATGAAGTGATTTTTTTTTTTTTTGCGCGAATGCTCGATATGCAAGCGAGATAAAATGAAGTTTTAGTGCAGGCATTGTACTATCGCTCCATATGCACTCAAGTAGAAAATGTCATACGTCTTCGTCAGCATGACAATCACATATTGCTGAATAGGTATACGCATTGTGTTCTATCCACCAGCTGACGTGTATGTGCAGTGCCAAAGCACAAAGAAAGAAATGAGGTTACGGAATTTCTACTGTCATTCGACCACTGACCCTCGCCAGAATGGGCATTTTTATGTTGGGTCTACCACGCATACGTCATTCTTTCCGCGACCCCGCACAGCTCTCAGCAGATCAGAAGTAACCATGGCTGAAGGCTTTCGGGAGCAGTTGCACGGAAAGAAACGTGACTTCGCATGGTCTCGTGAATATTGCGAGCAGCGGCACCGAAATGACAGCTGAGTCTCTGGCTCTCTAAAAGGCGCAACTACTCGGAGCCATCTTTTCGTGACCGCACTAAAGCTGACAGAACACCTCAAGTAATCACGGTGGAATAGTTTTGTGAGCCGTTGCATGGCAGCTAACGGTTACACAGAAGTTGTCATAGTTGGTGAATGTTATGAGCAGCGGCACTGAAAGGACAGCTTTTTGTAACTGGTCCTGTTAGAGGTCCGTTTACGTAAAGTCATCTTTTCCATGTCCCTACTAAATAACGCTGCAGAGACATCTTTTCCATTGTGCAATTCATGTCATTCGAAAGCAATAGTCGATGATCTAGTGATAATTAATTAAGCTTAAGATTAGGTATCGCAGTATCTCTCCGTAGGCGCTCAAAGCGAAGGAGTCATACGTCCTTGTCAGCATGACAGTGACACTTATTATTAGCTACGCCTTGTATTCTGTTCATCAGCAGTCGCTTATATGCTATGCCAAACAATAAATGGTGCAATGAGATTACAAAATTTATACTGTCATTCAACGTCGGAAAAATGGACAATTTTATATTGGGTATATAACGCGTGTAATTGTTCAGATTGCATTGTATATATTTGTTCTTAGAAATATATTCATGAGGTCAACATACCATACTCATTTGCGGGGAACATAAGTTTGCATTGCGTTGAATGGTTTAAAAAGTACCCTACATTGTAGCGGCTATAAATTCGACCATTTCGGTAGCCAATAGCTGAAGACTATTTTTACGTATCATTCAGTCATGTGCACAACTGGTCCCGACAACCTATATCTTCACGAGTACGATAGCTACATTTTTAGTGTGATACTTCTAAGAGCGTTATTGTAAGATTAATTTATTTAAATCCAGGTTTTTTTTTAGTATAATGATCGCATATAACAGAAAAGTCGTTAGGAAATATGTGCGAACTTACCTTCCGTATGTTGTAAGCCTTTTTCTTCTTGAAAGGAAAGAAGCTGAAACTTTCAACGGGGTTTAAACATAATGCAAGTAAAAGTGCACATAAAACCAGCATAACTATGGCGTACAGGCTCGAATGTTTCATGACGACATCGGGTTGCAGGTAAAAGCCCCACGAAATGCTGGACCACAGGACGGACTGACAGAATATCACAGTGGTGGTGACTATCCCACACTATGTGTCGCATATGCGCATCTTCAGACTAGGGCTTTAGCGCAGCGCAGTTGTCTTCTCGGTGCATGGCGAAGACAGTTTTTCTTCTTCCAAACGAACTTGACCATTGTGTGCAGCGATAGCCCCGAAAAAAAAATGAAGGATCGCCCGTCTAGTTCGCAGAACAATAGTTCGGCTACGCTGCCTTCTGTCTCCACACTCGCACGTGATTCAGCCAGGAGCCGTTCACCTTTGTAGTCGAAACGAGGGCTGCATTCGCGATCAGGCCGCTCAGCTGAGAACCACCGTGACGCACCACGCGTGTTGATTCTCTCAGCTGCGGGATGTATAAAATACCTTGAAGATCTTACACGCTGCTTCAAGAAATGCATAAGTTACGGCAACGCCTATAAATGCGTATACACCGTGAGCACAGGCGTAAGCAAGGGGGGAGGGGGGGGTGCCCTCCCCTAGTCACCTAAGGGGGGGGTGGCGCAAAGTCAGCCCCACACATTCATATAATAGGGAGGGGGGGGTTGCGACTCGGGCGGGGGGGGGGGGGGGCAAAGTCAGCCTCATACATTGATATAGTAGGAAGGGGGGACCCTGCGCACGCCTATGACCGTTAGCAATGAAGAACGCGTTCCTCCACCACTCGAAGTCCACCGCTGCGAACATTTCAGATTAAGGGATTCCTCAGTTATTTCCTCACCCACTTACCTTCCATTCAGTGCAAGCGATAATAATCGTTAGGGGTTTACGTCCAAAAACCAGGATAAGATTGTGAGGGACCCGTAAAGGAGAGCTCCGGAAATTTCGACCATATGCTGTTCTTTAACGCGCACCGACATCACACCATACACGAGCCTCTATCATTTCGCCTCCACCGAAATGCGACCGCCGTGGACGGGATCGAACCCGCGACCTTCGGGTCAGCAGCAGAGCACCGTAACTGCAACACCACCGCAGCGGACATCAGTATACAAGCGAAGAAGTGTTAATGTTGTAATGGCTCCACGAACGTTTACATTTCAGCAAACACAAACGCGTAGATGGGCTGAAAAAAAAACACAGAAATGCATTAATTTGAGAGCTCCGAGCTCTTTTTTTTTCTGTTTTCCATCGACCATTTGGCTTCCGACTGAAGATGCGTGATTACCATAGCCAACGCTAGATGCACAACTTGTAGAAGGCGCACGAAAAGTGCAGGGCATGTAGATCTGTGCTCGACCTGACGATCTCAACGAAAATTAAGGAACAACGTTGAGACAACTCAACGCTTATCTAGCTTGTACATCAGACTTTATTTCAAGTGCTCTATGTGAACAGGTCGTGTGTAAGTCATGACATACAGGGTCTGTAGTGTTCGCAATCATTGGGGACATGGGGAAAATAAAAGAAAATAGCGTTAATACTGCATCAACACAACGGACTATTCCCAAATGTTATTAAAATTAACATCAAGATTGATTTTAAGAATGTGGTGTCAAACGAAGAAAAACCAGCCCTTGAAATTCCATTTGTTTCGTCTATTCCCAAATGTGGCCAATTGTGCGAGTTGCCATACATGATTTTGTACTATTTTAAGCGCAACTCAGTTGCAGCGTAAAAGACAAGACTAAAGCCCAGAATATGCAAGTAAACAAGCGTGGCGAGGGTGTGGGAGATGCTTGCGTCCCCTCCCTGGGCACCTTCTTTTGTTTTCGTACACTGCCATCTTGCTTAGCAAGATATAGCAGGAGTGAGCAGATGCATACGCTAAAAATACAATACGAAAATTACTATATACATGAAAAAAGCCGGCAGATCCCACGCACTGTGGGAATCGATGTAATGCGAAGCAGCCAGGAAGGAGCAAATCATGCTTTACATAATTTGCATGTCCTGTTTTACATGTTACGACGTGTCATTTGTGTTCGTCATACAGTCACGTCGCGATATACCAATTACGGTGTATGTCAAGCTAGCTAACTGGTCGCAAGCGCACCATGAGCGTGGCATGTAAATGGCATTGTAGATGACATGCATGCCAAGATTTTCATGTTACCACCTGCCACTTATGTTCGTTATACAGTCATGTCACTCAATACCAAATTTGGTGTATATCAAGCTAACGAAACGGCCGCGAGCGCGCGCCATGAGCGTGGAAAGCAAGTCATGTCGCTCATGAAGTCATGATTTCCATATTACCACTTGTCATTTATGTTCGTCATACAGTCATGTCACTCAATACCAAATTTGGTGTATCTCAAGCTAACGAAACGGCCGCGAGCGCGCCGCCATGAGCGTGGCATGTAAATCATACTTTTCATGACAAGTTAGTCATGATTTTCATGCTATGACCAGCCATTCATGTTCGTCATACAGTCATGCCACTCAATAGCAAATTTGGTGTATCTCAAGCTAACGAAACGGCTGCGAGCGCGCCATGAGCGTGGCATGCAAGTCATGTCGCACATGACAAGTCATGATTTCCATATTACCACTTGTCATTTATGTTCGTCATACAATCATTTCACTCAATACCAAATTTGGTGTATATTAAGCTAACCAAATGGCCGCGAGCGCGCCATGAGCGTGGAATGCAAGTTATGTCGCACATGACAAGTGATGATTTCCATATTACGACTTGTCATTTATGTTCGTCATACAGTCATGCCACTCAATAGCAAATTTGGTGTATATCAAGCTAACGAAACGGCCGCGAGCGCGCTATGAGCGTGGAATGCAAGTCATGTCGCTCATGAAGTCATGATTTTCATATTACCACTTGTCATTTATGTTCGTCATACAGTAATGTCACTCAATCCCAAATTTGGTGTATATCAAGCTAACCAAATGGCCGCAAATGCGCCATGAGCGTGGAATGCAAGTCATGTCGCACATGACAAGTCATGATTTCCATATTACGACTTGTCATTTATGTTCGTCATACAGTCATGTCACTCTACCAAATTTGGTGTATATCAAGCTAACGAAACGGCCGCGAGCGCGCTATGAGCGTGGAATGCAAGTCATGTCGCTCATGAAGTCATGATTTTCATATTACCACTTGTCATTTATGTTCGTCATACAGTAATGTCACTCAATCCCAAATTTGGTGTATATCAAGCTAACGAAACGGCCGCGAGCGCGCCATGAACGTGGCATGTAAATCATTATTTTCATGACAAGTTAGTCATGATTTTCATGATATGACCAGCTATTTATGTTCGTCATACAGTCGTTATGTCATAAAAAAATTTGGTACAAATCCCATTAACGATACGGCCAGGAGAGCACAAAGTCGTAGGCGGCTAGATAGATAGATAGATAGATAGATAGATAGATAGATAGATAGATAGATAGATAGATAGATAGATAGATAGATAGATAGATAGATAGATAGATAGATAGATAGCAGGGGCGTAGCCAGGGGGGGGGGGGCTTATGGGGCTTCAGCCCCCCCCCCCCGAAATTTTTTCGTATTGTGATGTATCGCCGACCAAAAGAGTTAGCTGCGCCAGAAATCATCCTGGATTTTTTCTAAAATTGGTTTTCGCAGTCGAAAAGACACGTCGGTGTGAACATTGCGGACCCCTGGCGGTCCGGTATTTGGCTGTGCAGCGCATGATACCCTTAGAAACATTCTGCAAAAGAAGGCGTAGTGCCTTGTATTGCCATTTTAGCCGTGTCACCGCGAAGGAGTAACTATTGTTGACAGGCAGGTCGCACTGGATTAAGATATATGGAAGGGGCCTTCAGCAAACCTCAACTAGCGGGCCGCAGTAACGAAATTTAGTCCCACAAGCGCTGGGAGGACAGTGAAGATGGTGGATTCCGGGGCGGGGGGTTCAGAGAGTTTGAATTAAAATGCCACCACACGTTGCCTCTTGAAAGAATAAAAAAATCTTTTCCTGCATGGGTCATTTCAGAAGGGTATTTGACGTCAGGTATCGAAAACCATATGGATACTGATTTTCAGAATGACTAAAATCTTGACGCCGATTGTGAAATATGAAGGTATCGTTTCACGGTGATGTTGCAACTTATCATGAGCGCATGGGGCGCCTCGCGCACACGCACAAAACACTTGAGACCAGTCCCGTGTCTCTAGCTTGCCTGAACAAAGAGCTATAATACGTAGTAGGCGATAAAATAATGCGAATACTGTTTAGCAAACTCGCAAGGCTATTCCGTCTGAAGGCGCGGGGCGCTGGCAAGGGGTCCGCTGGCCGCGTGTTTTGTCCCGGCAATTCATTGTATTCTTAGAACAAAAGTCATCTACAAATTTGGGCTGCTAGGATACGCCGATCTGCGGGTGGTGCATCCCCCCGTGGATAAGTAAGGGCGGGGTTGAGCACCCTTGAGGAGTACTGGCATGATTTTGGATCATCGCAAAAGGGACATTTTTCGTTTTCTTGGTATGCGGTGTCAACTCTTTCCACACACGGAGTCAGACAACACGTACAAAATATTTTATTTTCATTTTAGTTTTCGTCGCTGAGCATCTGCCTGCCAGCTCCACTGCATTGGACATTATCCCGACGAGTCAAGACAGTTCCCGAGTTTGCGAGCTCTGCGTCCTCCATGCAGCCTAAATCGCAGAAATCATTCTCAGGGTATCTGGACGACATTTCACTCATCGTTGTTTACGTGCACCACGAGCAGATGACACATTTTTCGTTAGTACGTCGCCAGTTACTGTCTTCCCGTGACGTCACACCGCTCTGACACGTCACTGAGAAGCCGCCCCTCGATACCGAAACCGAAATTGCTGTTTTGTGGTAGTGGTATTAAAAATATATCCAATGCATTACCAAGCACTACGACAGTCTTTATAGGTTTCTCGACACCAGTACTTTTGTTTAGGGCAACAATCACAAAATTTTGAAAATTCGTGTCAGTACTCCTTCAACTGACCACTCTGACCTCAAAGTTGCTCTGATGTGTTCAGTGTTGCCAGTGAGCTGACATTTTTGAGGTCAATCTTTGGAACACACCCCAATTTTTTTTTCCTTGTCCGAGAAGCGAATCCACATCGACGACGCTGCTAAGGACGCTGCTACTAGCAATCCTGCTTTGCCAAAATTACTTCCTTCCAACGATGATAGTGCTTCGAACAGCCCTCTTTCGGCCAAAGCATGATGACTGTCTTGTGCTGTATATGTGGCATTTTTTTTTCTTAAAGAACCAAATCAGAAAAGGGCTAAATTTTACGGGAGCGTAAAACGTGCCAAAGTATATTTCTCTTTTAAACGAATTGTAATCAAAATGGGACAATTCCTCATTGTAACGTGAACTCAAAGAGGCAGTTTTGAATTTTTAAAAAATTTGCGAAATCCTTTATCTGCGTGGATCAAACCGAGTCAGATCTATTAAATCAGTGTTGCTTCAACAAACACGACCAAAACAACCAACGTGACCGGGTCCAATATGTTTCATTTGGGTCCTTGTAGCTGTTCTATATTTCTTTCATTCGACAACCTTTGCACTGCATAGCATGGCCTTCTTTCACTCCGAGACGGTATATTTGAAATAGAAGACAACTGAAATGAAGATATTGGGCACCGCTTTATTCCTTGAAAAAGAAGCGATCCGAAACGGCGTGAAATCAAATCAGCTAAGAAGAAGACGAAGAAGAGCTGAAACAGTTTTCAGGCTACAAACAAACAAACAAACAAACAAACAAACAAACAAACAAGCAAGCATTTTTCTGAAGGCCCTCAAGATGCCAGGAACGACAAAACGCTGCCGGCAGTCCAGAATGGTGCGCATATTCCCTGGTAGGACCACTCGCTCTACAAGTCTAGTTATCGTAGTTACGCCACTACAACAAAAGGCGGCACCGACGGAAGCACAAGCACGGTCTTAATGTTGTCGCAAAATATTGCTGTCTTTCATTTGCTGCGATTGAGACTTATTTGACGAGATAAGTCAAGCCCAAAGGAAATGTTACAACCTCTAAAAGCCAAGTACAGAGTTTTACTCTGGAATACTGACGATAGTAGGCTACATAGATTTTAGCGGCAATATAGATTTGAGGTATTTTGGTGACATGAGCGCACTGGTGGAAAAAATGTTGGAGCTGGCCCGACCATATTGACCGTAGCAAAAACCTGCGTTTTCTTTTTTTAAGTGCGAATGCACTTTATAAGCGACCCTGAATCCGCCGTCCCATAGCAACGGCGCGAGGAGCGTCTGTAGCAACGGCGCAGCGACGTCGCACCCCACGTGACTGCGCGCTCCGCCTCCTCACCGCGGTTTGCGCGGGCGCGCGCCGCTCCCCGCATTGCTCTCCGCGGCGTGTTTGGTCTTCGCCGTGGCCAGACGCGGCGGTTGTGTTAGCGTCGCTTGCGTGGAGTGGCCCGCTTGTCAGTTGATTTTCGCTCTTCGCCGTGGTCGGACGCGGCGGTTGTGTTAGCGTCGCTTGCGTGGAGTGGCCCGCTCGTCAGTTGATTTTCGCTCTCCGCCGTGACCAGACGCGGCGGTTGTGTTAGCGTCGCTTGCGTGGAGTGGCGCGAAATGCATTCGCATTTCCTCACGATTCCCTTCGGGGAGGTGTTGGTCTTTTTTTTTAGTTTCTTTAAAGTGGACCTGGCTTTTTTAGGAGAAAAGCACCAGATATGTATGATCTGGCTAGAATAGTTCCATTTCTACCGCGCTATTATTTCGAGCTCAGTTAGCCCGGCATTTTGCAATACTACTAATATTAATAATTTGTGGAGTTTGACGAGCCCAAAACCACGGTATGGTTATCAGGCACTTCGTAGAGGAGGACCACGAAAATTTCTACCGCTTGAGTTCCTTAACAAGCACTTAAATCAAGGAGGCTCGCGCACTTACAGTGGCCTCAAGCATTTCGTCTCCATAAAAATGGCACCACGGCGGCCGGGATGGAATCCACATAATTCTCGTCAGCTGTCGAGCACTGTAACTGCTGTACCACCGCGGTGGCTTGCGCTTTAAAAATATTCTTTGCTTTATATCTTTTTTGTCTTTTATAAATGGGAGTATCAGGAGGTCAACAAAAATATATATTTAATTTGTATTCCATGAACAACAGCTGTCTGTGTGAGCTACGTTGTCTCGTGACTCAGTAGCGTAATGTCTTAGGATAAGTGGTGTTGAAGGTTCCTGCGTAAAAAGTTAATATCTCATAATGCACGGGAATGGATGTCTATACAACTCTGGAAACATCGCGTCGTCTAAGTAGCATCAGGTAGCATCCTATATTCCAAAGGAAATTTTACATTTCACTTCTGGTTCTTGTCACTCGTTTGCGGTCAGAGAAACAGGTCATAATTTCGCTCACCGGCAGTTCATCTCAGCAATATACATGCACCACGCATTATTCAGGTTCGCAATCAGTGTGAACGCTTGCTTGGTTTTCATGCAAATAAATGCTATTAGTTGCACTTTCTAAGAAAGCGTAGCAGTATATTTTTAGTGGGACGTCAGGTGGAAAGATGGATAAAACTTTCTGGTGGGTACACAGACACACGTAGTATTGCGTTACAATGTGCACTACCAAAAGGTCAACTTGATCACTCTGTCTATGACACAGCTCACATATGTATGTAAGTCTGCTAGACGTAACGCTGCTCTTCGTTATTGTTTTCTTCAATAGTAAGCTGGCAGATTTCGTGGGCGAGCTTATTCTAACAATGCGAAGTATAGCGGGTAAAAAAAAAACATGCGCAAACAGCATGAAAAATTTATTCGATCACAGTTTTCTACAGATTTCGATCAATTATCTTCTCAAAACTAACATAATTGTGACGTTTGCAGTGAATTCTGCTCGATCGATTATTTAGATGGATCTCCAAACACGAGCGGAAAAGCAGGAGCATGCAAATGCACAGCAAAATATAGCTAGGTTTAAATTTAGTGCATTATTTTCTATTATAGGCCTAATTTATATCTTCAGTAATAAATTTGTGTTTTCTAAATGGCTTCTTCACATGACTCAACTTAAATGATCTAGCGATTGTAACGTAAGTATACGAACTTTGCCACATGAAGCTTTCATATTCCAAAGTGGTATAAGATTTATTTCCAGTAATCATGCAAAAATAGATCACGATTGCGGTACGTGATAGATCCTGGTGGAACTATTGTTCAATGTGAACAGCTGGAGAGGAAAATTATGAGGGCCTTCTTCTCAGGAAACGTGTGATGCAGCAACTTCATGTCAGTAGAATTAAGCGCGAAATGTAAAGTTTCGGTAGTACTAGAATGCCTCTTAAACAACGTTCACTTTTGCGAATGGGTCCCAAAGAATGTACTGCGTTTCCCGACTTGCATAGAATTTCGTAGTTCACTTGGGTAGCCCTATGTAAAAGACTTTTAATTGTTTCCTCCGCAATGGCAAGCGGGCACGTTTCACCAGACAGGTGCTGTGAACGATTAGAAGTGTAAAGGAAAACAAAAACTATGCATTTCATTAGATCACATTAGTTAACAGACTTCGTGCTGTCACAGCGCCATCATGCAACTAAGACAACATTCAAAATGCTGGAGAAGCAAATACGCACCTCTCTCTCTCTTATATATATATATATATATATATATATATATATATATATATATATATATATATATATATATATATATATATATATATATATATATATATATATATATAGTGCTGACATGCGAGCCCCCCCCCCCGAACGCAATTCCTGGCTACGCCACTGATAGATAGATAGATAGATAGATAGATAGATAGATAGATAGATAGATAGATAGATAGATAGATAGATAGATAGATAGATAGATAGATAGATAGATAGATAGATAGATAGATACGCTCAAACTCGCCGAAGTTCGCTAAGAAATGCTTCGCATTTAAAACAAAAGTATATCAGGAAAG
>JALIZH010017933.1:0-25586 GCA_030522465.1 Rhipicephalus appendiculatus
CGGGTCCGACGTGAACCGCGGTTGGTACCAGACCCGGGCAAATGACCTGGTTGAACTCTTCCCGGACGTTTCGGGTGAACTGTCCCTGCGACTTTATGACGAGGCGCTTGCAGACGCTATCTGCGCCTTTGCAGAACAGTGGCCTCACACCCGGGCAGCTATCTGCAGCATTATACTCAAAGGGACGTTCAAGGTACGTACTCTTTCATGGTTCTAATCTTCACAGTGAAGGCTTTACCCTGCTGCAGCAATTGTTCGTGGGAAAGATTGTCTCCTCAAAAATCCTGAAATGAATTTACATATTCTTGAATCGCTTAAAGTGGGCGCCATCTTCCCCTAATATTCGGCTATATATTATTGTGTCTATCAAAATGGGAATTCGTTATGTTGCTAAGTACTGCGTATACTGCAGTCGCGATGGTCCATGTAGCCTTGCAAATGTTCTGCTTTTAACCACAACGCTCGGGACCCATGCTTCAAAGAAAATAACAAGTGTTGAAAGAACTTTTGTTGTCTTAAAATCGCAGACAGCAAGGTTTCATTTTTTTTTTGTTTGGCGTTAGCCTAGTTGTAATAGTACTGGTTTGAGCTCTTTCTCTTTTCGCATATCGAGAAATCCTTAGTGCGCCTCACGCAGTTTGATGATCTTAAGTACCAAATTTAAGTCGGATTGATAAGGTGCCTTAGATATGAAAGGTAAAACGGCTGAAATTGTATTGATGGGTTGTTTGTATTTTTGGTTCATCATGGTTTGCAAATGATAAACCACGAGGGGAACTTGATATCGTCTGCTTACTTTTCCATTGTACATTTTTGAAATGGCACAAGATCTGTATTTTTTTTTTATGTCATTTCTCGTCCATGAGACGTGCTGCCCACAGATTTACTTATGCCTGGTCCTACTTTCCCCGTCACGCAGGGCCCCATGCAACGATTGCAAGAGTATGTCTCCGCGTCCTGGAGCTTTGCAGGGATTGAACATGCCGAGCGTATACTGGAATTCCTCGAAATTCGCTACCCCTGGGTCGTCGACGTTATCCCGGAGCTGCAATCCAAGGATCACGTTTTGCAGGTAGGTACTCCAGTGACAAGGGTGCATGAAGAATAGCCTAGATTCGTTATATCAACGATGGACATTACACTGCTTTTGATACAAGCGACAGCCAGATTTGTTATAACTCACATTATAATCGTAATGAATCCGAAGATCACATTCCAAATTAGGAAATGGTTAGCACAAATGTTTTTTATTGTTTACCACCACACTGGTGGTCGGAGGTCAACATCATTCGGGGGGTATCTTGTCTTCGCCTATTAGATGATGATGAAGCTTGCTATCAACACGCTCCCCAGTTGACTTTGTTGTAGCATGGATGTACTGAAGGGTCTGAACGGACAGGCCTGGGAATGAAGAGCTTACTGGCCTTACAGCGGCAGGAATGAGAAAGAAAGAGCCATCGTACTCTGCATTCTAGTATATTAAATTATCGTAGTGAACTCGGTACAGGGCTACAGGTATCACAATTTTTTTTTCTGCAGGGCTCAATGTACTTCATATTTGCTATATATAAAACCGAAAAAGTAATGTCACCTGTGAGCAAGTACTAAGTCATTGTATTGCTTTGTGCAGGAATTTCTTGAGGTGTTCGGGCGTCTGGGTGCTGATGGCCCATACATGAAGCTGTTGCACCTTCCCGAGGCGGCAAAAGCGCTGCGGGAGCCCCTGGCATTGCACGCCGCAGCAGCATATGCGCTGGCTGTGGTGGAGGACTGGAGTCAGTACTCAGGTGTACCCCAGGAGCGAGCCGAGGAGGAGGTCTTTCTGAAGGTGTCCACGATGGTGCAACTTGGCCTCGCAGCTCCCCCCGTGGAACGAGATGCAAGCAGTGTAGGAGTAACGACCATCGCCTTGGACAACGTCGATGATCAACGTCAACCTCTCTGGAGTCACCGAACCCATGGCCACTAGTCCGACAGCGCCGCAGATATTTTCGGCAGGCAAGTGAGATTCTTGAAACTACAGCCCTTGGATCATTGTATAGATCTTCTGAAGCGCATTAGATTACCTCTTTGTGCTCTTACGACGCACAGTTCACACATTTGCTTTTCTTACATGCCAGATTTTTTCTCCACGCCATTTAATTATTCTTCACTGGGGTATAAGGCACCTATAATTCGACTTTGCGTATGCGGTAGCCAGAAACTTTTCAGTATTTTTTTTTCACTTCATGGCTACTTGGCTCATGTGATCTTTGTTGGCTGTCACTTTCGAGAGGTTTCGCAGGACCTTGAGATGGATGTCGATTAGAGGATTTCTGACGGAGTTTAAAACTCATGGTGTTTGAAGAACGCGAAGAATAGTTCCGTTAAACAGCTTGAACAATGTCCCAATGTAAAATTTCGAAGGAATCTCACGAAGGTGATAGTATCACGGGTAACTGTTGACGAAAGGATATTTCTACAGAATTAAGCTGTATATGTGTCATGCTTGCTCTTTAAGGATTATGCTTCTGGTGACGCAACAATGGTTTTGTCACAGAAATTTGCAGCCTATTTGGCTGAAAGCTTTGGTTTAATTCTCCACATTGTGCATCTTTTATGGCACATATGTGGCTAAGGTATATACAACTACCAACGTTCTACCAAGTACTTTCGTTGCCGTGAAATGCGGAGTACAGATTGTAGGTAACATAGCAATCATTTTACGTACATGCCTTTCCTGACCTTCACCTTCCTATGTGCAGGTAACACGCGCTGCTCCACCCGGACGACAAGACGCCCTTCACAACCACCCTGTCACGGAAAGTGCAGCGACACGCCCTGCTGCCTCCGACGAAGGTTTCATCTGCGTTGCTGTGCGCAAACATTCAAACCACAACCAGAGTACTCCTGGATCCATCGACATTCGCCTGTCAACCCCTGCAACCCCGAGTAATCATCCGTCGTCCTGTGGCGTCATAACTAACCAGTGAACAACTTTCCGGTGCCAGGTGCAACCGCGCCAGTCTTGCCGCACTTTACCCGGTTTACGCATTGGAAAGTGACCGGCAACGACGTGGACCTTGCTACGTGCAATGAAGTTATTTGTGCCATGCCAGTACAGTGCCCCTTGCTCTTCAGTTTTGTCAAAGAAGTTTTCAATATGTTGACGACGGCAGTGCCGGGATCATAAGAAATAAATGCTTGTTTTTGTGCTATTGTATGCATTTCGAGCTTGTTTTCTTAACCTCTTTTGGATGGCTGCAGGTAAAAAGGGTGCACAGCAGTGCCGAGGGCAGATAACCCAAAATGGCGTGCTCGCGCCTCTCCACATCTTCGTTCGCATAACAATGTCACTAGCTTCGCTTCCTTCACTTTGCGAATGCTTTAGGAGACGAATCTCTGGCAAGAGGGTAATCTTTCTATTTCCTGAAGCGCCCTGAACGCATGATGAAGTCAAATCCTGCTTGTGCTTCACGATGGATTAGGATGATTATGCTGCAGGAATATATTCGCGACGTTTGCATGACCTTCGTGGAAATTTCTACTAAACGTCATAACGTTCAACTTCTCCAGAAGTCCCGACATTGTTTTGGCACCTCGGAAATTATTAGATAATAAGCACTGGGATTGTACA
The DNA here is from genome assembly GCA_030522465.1 of Rhipicephalus appendiculatus. NCBI lineage: Eukaryota > Metazoa > Arthropoda > Arachnida > Ixodida > Ixodidae > Rhipicephalus > Rhipicephalus appendiculatus. The sequence goes on from JALIZH010017933.1 coordinate 3,617, forward strand.
CATAACGTATTAACAGTAAATAGGAGGAGCGTGATTTTCTCAATTTTGGTTTGATATTCTACCTTTCATGGACTCCACTTTTGAAGATATGACACGTATACAGTAAGCGGGACGAATAAACTTGTCTATATGCGCAATCGCCACAAAACTTTTTTGAGAACCCAACTTCAACTACATTGATGAAATGTAGGTGTACCTGGGTGTTAGTTATTAATTACATGCTGAATACATGCACTGGCATCAGTGTCCTATCTAGTCTGGTAGAATCTTCCTTGGCTATGAAGGACAAGGGAAGGAAGAGTTCAGATATGTTTTACATAGTAAGAGGTTGTATAACATGTGAACTATAGAGTTGTATTTTATTTTGGTGTGGAACGTCGGAAAAATTTCTCGCGGTTAACGCAGGAAGTGCTTTGCACTTCTTGGACGAACCGGCAGGCTTTTCTCGCTAACCGGAACTAGGATTACGGCCCAAGGAAACACGGTCATCTATGAGCACGTCCTTCCAGCTCCTTGCGTCTCAGCTTGTATAAAAAAACTGAGGACTCACTACCCCGTGAAATAGTGGAAAAACAACTGTAAACCTGAACCTGTGATGCATAGAAAGTTTCTGCGCCGTCACTGGAAGCTGTGACAAGAACTAAATATAAAAATTGCATGCCCGCAAGTGACAAGAAATGTGTGATTTCATTGTGCCCCATCATGCATCAAAACTTCTTATGAAAAAAGTTTATTGCCTTACTAATTGAATGTCGCAAAAAACTTTAGGATCCGTCATGCACGAGCGGAGTTACAGGCATATGTCGCATGCTTCAAGCGCCTGCTCTCACCTTTCCTACCAGTGAACGCGCTGACATCTACGCAAGGGAGGATGGCAAAGGCGCAAGAAGCTATGTCTGTTCGTCAGTGCACGTCAGGACCATGGATGAGCACTTTCTTTTCTTTTTTCAAACGCGCGGCCTAATTTCAGTGTCATCGCGAGCGAGCCAAAGAGTGGGCACGTCAGGAAATCCCGCGGCGGCCGCGCTAGCTATGGGGTCCACGGTGCTCAAGTCAGCCCATTGTCGTGGATTCTGTGTTTATGGCGCGGACACCTGGTTTGATGGCATCATTTGTCAAGAGAAGGGCGTGCGACTTCTAGCTGACTTTGAGAATTAATTGTAAATTCCAGGCCGTGTGCTGCGGTATAATGTTTGGCTCACTGGTTCTCAGATGCCTCGACTATCGATTGGCTGTGTTTTGTCACCATGCTGAAAAAGTGTTGCAGGGTCCCTTTAATATTTGCAATGCAACACTGCGTCGCTCGGGTCATAACTTGTTCGGGTCATAAGAGAGAGCTCCAGCGCATGCGCAATAGAAAAAGTGGTGGTAGACGCAAAAACAGGTTTTAATTAATAATCCGCAGCAGCTTTCTATTATCAGGTGTCGAAGAATGACTAAGCAAAAAAAAAAAAAAAAGAGAAAAAGTGGCTCAAAGCTCGCACTAAGCCACGCAAAGCTTGATACACAGCGAAGCTGATCGGTCTCACGCTTATTTATTGCTTTATCTAGGCACAACTTGGCTGTAGCGAGCTTGAACTTGTCTGTAACAAGGTTGAACTTGGTTTGAACTTGGCTGTTGGGAGGTTGAACTTGGCTTGAGCTTGTCTTTAGCGAGGTTGTAGCAAGCTTGGTCTCCATCGTTGCCTTATCGTTCTCGATTCTCCACACGCGGTACTCGTTTTTGACAAGGACTGCGATGCCCAGCTTTGGCTCGAAGGCTTCGCAGCCCTTCGTTGGGCTAACTGTTGCCGTCTTCATTTTCAGTGGACCATGCAGTGTTGAGTAGGTGGATTTATCGAGCTTTTCTGGCACATACCGGTTTATGATGATGATAGTTTCGTTGATGCGAGATATACGGAACAATTTTCTAAACAGCTTCGCTCTGTAAAAACATCAAGTCAGCTTCACACTAGTGGTGCCAAGCCTCAAGGAAGCGCGGAGCTGGGCAGCCTTCCTTGTTTATCGTCGGTTTTTTCTTTCTTTGCTCATCTCATTCTGCCTGTTCTCTTTACGAGTTTTTTCTGTGTTCTTTCTGGTTATTTCTCTGTACTTAATATCATCATTAAGGCGTTCGAAGAACAAGAGGAAGAAGACTTCTCTGTGGCACGAGCGCGCGCTCAGTACTCTACAGTTGGCTATGCTGTATGTCGTTTTGCCTGCGTTAATATCATCATCAAGGCACTAGAAGAACAAGAGGAAGAAGACTTCTCTTTGGCGCGATCGCGCGATGGGTGACTATGCTATATGTGGTTTTTGCCAGCGTTACGCAGAGCGACGACGACAGCATACGACAGCTCGACCCCCTAAAGTGTTCCGCACTTAAAAACTCGCACAGTCCCTTCCGCATTCAACTAAGACAACTCGAAAGCGAAAGCCATCTTCTTTATCTTCTCAATCGGTGTATTAATCGTGCCCCGCCATACTGCGGACGCATTCTGCATATAACATGCAGAATGCTTTCTGCGTATAACATTCTGCATATAACGTATTTGCCCTTAATGCCCCAGAATCGGAGGAGTTGCAAGCTTTCTGCACATGACCTGGTCTTCAACTGCCTCCGCGATCAGCCCATCTTTCACCAAGCGATGATGTCACGTGATGACGTAATAGTGACGTCACACATTTTCGCGAACCGTCACGTCGCGATGACGTCGTATGGTGGCGCCATCCCGTGATGATTTCTGCATCACTCGTGTGGACAGGCACTGAAACAGCACGCCGCCGCCGGTCATTTTGTGTTTGATGAGGGCAGCTAAGGCTTACGCCTCAGAAATATTTTATCAGTGGAACGATCACGCAGGGCACGCGTGTTTTTGACCCTCGAATGTATTATTTGCCCCTATGAACATCAGCACTGGAAAGTAGCATGGCCCCCCCTGTTTCCACATGGTTTATATTCTTACTTGTAAATATTATAATAAGGGAAAACCTGTTACACAATATCACTTGCGAAGGAATAACGGTATAAGATTACATATATTTATGAACGCTACAGGAATTGAAGTGCTCAAGTTGTGATTTGCCAAACGAAGCGAATGCCCAGTTGCAAAGAAGATAACATAACTATTATGCCACTCAAAGGTACAGAAACATGATAGTGACATTGGAGAAGGTTGCCGTGCCATCAGTGAGCAAAAGTTGTGGATCCGAACTAAAGTCCAGTGACCCAAAATGCACATGTCTAACAGCCGGTGGTTTTATCGACCGCGGTTAATCGTTCCCTGCCATTCCGTCAAGTCAGCACCGCATGCTCGAAACCGTATGCATAGGTCGTGTTTACCAGTCATGCTTTTGAAGAGCCAGCAAAATGCTGATGTCTGTTTTAGGGGCGAAGCTCCTAAGGGTGTGGGTCTGTCCCTCCTCTGTAGTTGTAGTAGTAGTAGTAGCAGCAGCAGTAGTAGTAGTAGTAGTAGTAGTAGTAGTAGTAGTAGTAGTAGTAGTAGTAGTAGTAGTAGTAGGTAGGTAGATAGCCACGTATGGTGGAATGTACCCACTCCACGTGATAAAGATGACGATGACGCAGTATAGTGGAATGTACCCACTACACGTGATAACGATCAAGTATAAGCGCGTTCCAGTATAGTGGAATGTAACCACTACACGTGATAACGATGACGATGACGCTGATGACCATGAAGTATAAGCGCGTTCCAGACCAGACATTCTCTTTCTGCCATGGATGAAAACGATCGGGCTTCGCCCACTCATCATCATTCACTTCGTGGATATGGCGTGATTTTTTTTATCCTGACAATATTCTCACTTACCAGCAATGAGGTGCGCAGCTGCTTCTGCTTGATTTGTAGGGGCTGCCATGGACGCTGATATTGGTTGGATGGGGGCACAATCATGAAATACATTATGCTACAACAAATATTTGCACAATGCAGGAAACAAACGACAGTCTAATAGAAGTTTTAATATTGTAGTTTCACGTCTAAACTACCCCCCGAGGATAAGCACCAATTACAATAAAGGTGGACATTTATTGGCCACAGATTCGAATGCACATTTATGTGACCGTTCGGGCCTGAATCTTCTACGTAGTGCGCCTAGATATCTGCAACAAATGTTACCCCTAATGTCTTAACATCACATCAATAACAACAACAGCAACCCAGTAATAAGTAATGATTTAAATTAAAGAATAACATAAAAGCCCTAGATCTGACATTTAATTCGTAACTCCGCACTAAAAACAGGTATCGCACCACTGGTAATTCCCTCTCTCGGGGCACCTAAAGCAGGCCAATTGATGATTCATAATACACATAAATTTTAGTAGCGGTGCCTAACCACATGTCTTAGACAAGTCACGCTCATACAACACTGGCACATACTTCTGTGCCGCGAGTGATTAGTACTTTGTCTTCACTTGCGGTGCACCGTTGCTGATGTTGATAACTAGTTATGCCTGAAAGCTTCGTAAAGTGTGGGCCTTTAAACCACCCACTCAACGAGCAATTCACGTGAGGTGACGCCTGGTGAAATTCTGCCCCGCAGTCACTGCAACGCAGCGCGACTCCTTGCAGTACGTGCCTGAGGGTTTCTTTCCGAAAAAAAAAAAGAAATTGTTCCCGAAAAAGTTTCAAGCACTCGAGTGGCTGGGAAAGCCTCCTTACCACTGGGAAGGCCTAGGTTCGACTCCGCCGCTGACTCTTTTTTATTGTTTGCACTGCAATTTTTCGCGCACGTACAACGCCAACTTCTCGCTCATTACCAACAACTCCAACACCGGAATTTATGCGAGACGAGCTCTCTAAGGCTAGAGCTTTAAAAACCTATGGTAAGATTGAGGTTAGCCTCCAAGAGTATAACCCGACAGTATAATCGGGCCCTGTGCGCATCGCCTTCTCAATCGCTAGTCCGGCTTCGCTTCGTAAACAACTAACTTAAAGCCGGAGGGAGAAGAACGTCTGTGCGCGTAACACTGGCCATTTCGCACTATCCTAGAATGCATACTGCAAGTACAGTTGCGAATTAAGGCGCTGTGCGCTGCGCTATAATTCCTCCGTTTGCGAATTTGCGAAGTACGCACTACGCCTCGGTATGGCAACACCTCGGCAAGGCTGCCGATTAATTAAGCTTGCGCGCTCTGAAATTTATGGGCATTTAACCCAACCACTAGTAGCGCAAATAACAGTTTTTGACGACTGGTGCGGTTTTACGCTTCGGGTCCGAAATATTAGATGCGTTAAGGAAACTCTTAGCACTATATGGCATTCGTATGGGATTTTCTTTTTTTTCGAAATGGTTACAAGCCCTACCGTGGCTCTGGGGTAGAAAACCTGCTTGATACGCATAATTCCTGGGTTCGATTGCGACTCGAACTGCAGACTTTCGTTTATGTATTTTGCGTCCATCTGGAGTTTTCGCTCACACAAAATGCCGACTTTCCACCCACAACCAACGACACGGACGCAGACACCGAAATGTCGGCGGAACGAGCTCTCTCACGCTATCGTGTTAAGAGGTGATATATTAATGGCGAGCAAGCTACGATACCTAAATGGAGAAATAGATACACTAAAAATGAGCAGGGGCCTTGATAAGGTTCCTTCATTTAAAAAAAATAAAAAATTAATGTTAAAGCTTTTATGCGTAGGCTGTGTTTCGAAGAAGTGGGTTAGTATGAAAATCAGAAGCGACCGCATAACGGTAATGCGCAAGAGAAAACATGAGGCGACTAATTAACAAGAAAACTGCAAGGCAAAGGAAGAACGCAATACTCTGAAGCAAATCATTTCTGATTACTACTTTGTCATAACTTTGTGCCAATACGATGTATCGGCACTTCGACTAGAACACCGTTCACTCCCAACTATGTATACTATGGCGACACTTTCATGGCTCCTCAATAGGCCACGCACGTAATTCTGAACCAAGTAATCTACACTGTTATTGATCTGCAGCAGCCTTCAATTTTGGACAGCTATAAACCGAAAAACCGATGGTCGCAATGGCGACGAGCGTAATAATTAAAAAACAACTGATTACAAATGTAAAGACCAGAAGAACACGAAATTAAAGCCATGAAAAAATCCTTGACATCCTCATCCGGAATAGCCAGACGATAATCACTGGAAGCAAGATTCACTAAGCAATAGCTACGACTTGAGGCAGCGCATAACATGCGGGTTAGACGTTGTGGAACAATACGCAAAACGTACCATGAACCAAACAAAACCACGCCACCTATAAATGTGCGTGCATAGGCACGTCGATTACGTGATATTTTGATGTGTGTTTATGTAAAATGCGGTTTATTTCAATACACACACGCGGGCACAATATCACACTCAAGCAGGCAAAATACTTCAGCCTCAAAAGAACACAAACGCAGCCAGGCGCCAACATCCTGTGCATTGGCGTTTGCTGGGTTCGTTTTCGAAAATCACATAACAGCTACAGACTACGGCGAGAACCTTTGTTAGGGCCTTTGTACAATGACACTTGCACTGTTCCTCTCCCCTTTCTTTTAAAAGACAGTTGTGTCGCACTTTTGGAGCTCGGTAAAAAAAAAAAAACACGTCAGGAGGCTGAGGTGGCCTAGAATAGTCTTGAACCGTCCAGAACAGCACCTCTCATCCACCCGCTGATTCATTTTGTGACTTTGTGCACCGGAACGTTAGCTCATGTAGTAGACTAACCGATTACGCCGCAAGTGCCAAGACAAGCATGCGAACAAAATTAAGTCGCACAATACCGTTGCTCGTAGACAGCCGCACTTTTGATAAAAGGGTGATATACTATATTCAATAGAACAGAACGCAGTCACATCAGCAATCAACAATCTCAGACAAATGAGTCTTGCATGCATCGTTTTATGAATAGGTTCAATAATCGAGCAAGACCAAATATCAGGTATCGAGAAAGGTATTGAACAAACAAAATAGCTTAGCATAATGAGAGATGTGAATCTGACTTTAAGGGCGAATGGCTTCTGCCATTCGACAACAGTAATGAGGTAGCCTTCGTACACAGAGCATTGGACAGCGATAAAGACAATCAAGAAAAGAAGGTGCACTTTTCCTCGGCGCTCATTGGGGATCCTTCAGGGCAGCGGAAGACGCGAGCGAACGTGTGAGAGTGATATCAGGTATCGAGAAAAGTATTGAACAAACAAAATAGCTTAGCATAATGAGAGATGTGAATCTGACTTTAAGGGCGAATGGCTTCTGCCATTCGACAACAGTAATGAGGTAGCCTTCGTACACAGAGCATTGGACAGCGATAAAGACAATCAAGAAAAGAAGGTGCACTTTTCCTCGGCGCTCATTGGGGATCCTTCAGGGCAGCGGAAGACGCGAGCGAACTTGCGAGAGTGCCTGAGTGGCACATTACACTCGTGTTCTGCCCTCTGGTCATCCTTCCGGGAGCACAGCGTGTAGCAGTAAGTCATGAAGAACACCTGGTCATCGCCGTACTTTTCCAGTCCCGGAATTCTGAGGTCTGCAACAAATCCGAGGAGAGCCCGCAATTTGGAGAGCACCGTCTTATAAGCGGAGAAAGATGCCTCTATGGCGGGTATCGTGGGAAACACACTCATCGTCACTGGTGCTCCTTCGCCCAAATGGCAGGTGACACGGCTGCTGTATTCGCCCGAGTGTTGCTTGCCCCACCAGGAGACGGTCTCGCCGCGGTCGTCCACGTTCACGCCGCGGGGGTCGAAGCTTTTCGCCATCTGTCGGGCAATATGTACTCCGGCGCCGCCGTAGTTCATCATAAAGGGCGCTCCTTCGTAGAACATCGGAGGTTCGAGCGCTACCGTGGCAGCACTGACATCATTGTCCAAGTAGGAGTACGAATATGCCTCGTATAGTAAAGTGCGCCTCTTTTTGTACACATCTAGGTAGCGCTTGTGGCCGTGAAGCTTTTGGTAAACCACGGATGCCTGCAGCCAGCTAGCGAAAAATCCCGAACTGTTCATGGATGGGAATCGTTCGTACAGAAGAGCACGCTGCGCTGTAGAGAAAAATTGCTCATCTGGTAATATAGTCAGCAGCATCGCGGCTATCTTTTTCTCGGCTGTGCGCTTACTTTGCCCGTCTATCCAGGGAGCTGTTTTTCATCAGGGTCATGAACTCACTCTTAAGACTTAGCAAGAAGTCCAATACCTCGCGGCGAGCTTCGGTTGTCGGGTACAGACGTTGTAAATGACCTGCAGATGAGAGAAGACCAAAGCGCAAGTCCACGTACTCGAGGCAAGCCCGCTTTTTTTCTCCTCCGCGTTATCGTGAAACATCAGTTCTGGCTTTCCAACGATCGCCCACAAGTGAGACTGCAAGAACATCCACGCAATGCCAATCAGAAGTTCTGCGTCAGTGTGCTTCTTGAACAGTCCCTCCACATCGGCCAGTATATCGGCATCTTCCAGTAGCACCAAGTCATGGGAAGACCACTCAGAGCCAGAATCTTCAGAGTGAAGCTTGAGATGTTGCAGCCAAGTGTCGGCGTTGAACGATGGCGTCTCGTAATCTATCTTGGCCATTATGAACCACTTTTGCCCACTCCCAGTTTTATGCAATTTAGCCGCGAGAAACGAATATTCCAGCGCCTGCAGGAGTGTGTGTAGTTCGCATTCGTAAAGTTAGCGCCAACGTATGTCAAGTGCGCACTGACAATACGTTCGTACTCCTCTGGACTCACCGACTTTTCGACGCGATCTACCCACGCGGCTCTACTGTAAACTCTCCGGAACACCAAGACCTTCCCCATGGCATTCGTGCGGGAGGCTTCCAACCCGAATACGAAGTTAATGTCCCATTTTAAGGCCATTTCAACCATCACGCCCAAAGGATGTGCGTCCGTAGACTGCGACTCTTCCATTGGCCAGGTGAGGGGCAAATTGTTCATGGTCTCTTTGAGTGCGACCAAGTCGGTTTCAATGTTGCTTGGCTGTGGACTCAGACAGTTGTGGTAGAGACGGCTGGCTCTCCCGCGCTGCCAAACATCAGTGCTCACCTCGTCGATCTCGTCTTGCGTCGCCTTTTCGTTCATGGCGTCTTGGACCGACTTCGGGAGAGGCGCTCTGCCAACCGCCGCAGGTGAACGCGTAGAAGTCGTGGCAGGGGTTCACGCTGGTATTCAGAGACGCGAGCAGCCTCTTTGCGTGTTCGAGGCAGGACTTTAGCCGGCAATTTTCCAGCACTATCCCCGGCTTTCTCAGGATCACCAAGTAGACGGCGACGCACGACACCGCCACGGCCACGAACACGGTGACTGCGATCCACAACCGCGTTTCGTTGTCCTTCAGCGCCTGTTGGACTGGCGCCTCTCCAGGTTCGATCCTACCCGTAGCACTCATGACGCCCTAAAAAAAAAGTAAAGAAAAAGAAAACATGGTTGATCCCTCCTTCATAGGAATCGGTATAACGAGAAAGTAGCGGAAAGTAAAATTTTGGTTTGTTTTGCCGCAGAAACATCCCACATCTCGGCTAACTTGTGCACATGCCTCTTCAAGCGGACGAATGAACCGAAAGCTACACAATGGTGGTGGTGCCATCTTAACGTGGCTACAGCAAACAAGGTCAGACTCTCTCGTTAAACCTTTTCAGTCGCTAAATGAGAGCGTACGTCAAAAGTAAAGCTATATAGTCGCCAAAAGACGGGTCACGAAGCATCATTACTCAAAACTAAAGCAAATGCGAGGATTAGTGGCGAATGAATCTGTTCAACAGTGCAGGCTGACGGCTCGATACATCGAAGTAGGCGGTCTCACTTCAACGGCCGCCGCCATTTTGCCCTTGCTTGCGCTAGAATTGAACGTTATATTTTGAAAATAACGTACGTACTTGAGAACTCCACCTACGTCTAGGTTCTGCGTATGCGCAGGGTGTAGCAGGCAACGCTAACGCCTTGTACTTGGTAATAGTAACAGTAATAGTAGTACTCTATTTACAGTAAGGACAATACAAAGCTCACTACTATGTGGTACTTTCTGCTGTACTAAACCTTTATACTTTTCGCTATTCAAAACAGCAAGACAGCTTTACGCAAACTAACGAACATCGAATTGAAAGGCACCTAGTTGAAAGTGATTCAGGAGATGGCCCATTTAGTGTAATCTCATTCGAAATGGTCTCAGAGGGGCTCTGTAATCACTTCTCTGATTTCCTTATCTTTCATTCACCCTACTGGTTTAGCCTAGAACTTTTGAAATCAGTAAGTGCAAGAATATGAGAGAATTGCAAGTGGCGCAAAGGACATGGGATATCAAATAAGGAAAAAGAGCGAACATTCAGGCACACTCCGATGTTCCGAGTTTTCTTGCATAATTTACAGATATGCACGTATGCCAACTTACTAATTTCTCAATTTTCTGATATATAGAAGCTCACGGCTAGGTCACCTTTACAGCGTGCAGGATCAACCTGTACATTGATATGTCGTGCAGTTATTCTCAAAATTCCCTCAACACGCAGCGTAAGCAAGCGTAACGAATATCGTGCTTACAAGTTACAGCATGCTGCTCAACAGCTGCGCCCGCGTGGCTCTTTTGCAATTCACTTTATCGCTTGCAAGACTACAGACTACAGTAAAACCTCGGTGATACGAATCTCACGGGACCACCAAAAATATTCGTATCATCCGAAATTCGTATCACCAGAAAGCATGGAAACTTAGCATGCGACAAAAGGAAGCTGGCCGCAGCAACGTCAGGAATAACTCTGAATGACTGTCAGTTAAGTTTTTAGATGTCGGCAATCATACTAGCACTCGTAAATATATGGCCCGTACCCGTGTTCTAGTTAATAAACCAGGTGCGTTGGGACCCGCGACCGCAGTAGCCCCTTCCAAATTTTTGTATGCTTTTTTCGCATGACACCACAGTACTGCGGCGAAAGTAATTGAAGAAGCGCTTTGGCTCAATATTGATCAAGGCCACAAAATTTCAGGACCGCGGTCCTATGCTACGATTTTGTTATCGCGGAGGTGTTGGGGATGTTTTTTAAATGCGAATGCATTTCTTAGTCGGGCTATGTCAGGCGGCGTTGTCCGGCGTTGTCCGCGCGCCGGCAGGTGTTATCTCTCCGCTCTCACTCCCTCTCCCCATAGCAACAGCTGCGGGCGCGCGCGCTTATCCTCGCCCCTAGCAACCGGAGCATGTGGTGCGAGAGAGTGTAGGAGAGGGTAGGTGCAGTGCTTCGCCGCTCCTTCTCTCGCCGTTCGCTCTCTCTCCTCCCTGCGCCCCACTCTCCCGTCCGCTCGCGCCTCACTCTCGACCGTTCGCTGGCTGGGCGCCTCTCAAGGCGACGGCAGAAGTCAGTGTCGGCGCAAGAAATGCATTCGCATTTCCTCACGATTGCCTTCGGAGAGGTGGGGGCATTTTTTTGTTCTTTTTTTTGAGATTTAAGGCCGTGCCCGCACAAGTGCGACCTCATCAGTTACGCATGTTGACGTTGTGAAGCTTGACTCCTTCACCAAGACCGTCCTCGCCTTCTTTCGGTCCTCGTCCACCTTTCATAGGATGTCTGATGCACGAGGCAGGCACGTGTAAACACACTACAACGACGGCAGCCCGCGTCGACGCGTTAAAAAAAAGCATGCCGCCAATGCCATTTGTAATTCAAACGCCAAGCCACACGGAGGCACATTAGAGCAACTGCGCTCTAGCATTAGAGCTTCAAAGATTCGCAAACAGAATCTCGGAGGCCGTGACGCGTTTTCTGAAGTTTTATTGTGACCGTAAGAAAAGTATTTTTCTTACTCCTTGATTCTGAAGATTTGGCGGTGCGGCGCGCATGCCCGCGCTTGCGTTCCCGCACTCGCACGTGCTTGGCGCGTCTTCCGCGGCAGCGCGGACAGCATGTCATCGTACCTGGGCGGTAGCGTACGTTAGTATCAAACGTCCCGGGGTGACAATCGGTTCGCAACAACCGTACTCCATTACACTGCAGGCCAATGGGCCTCGGCCGGGACCAAAGAAAAATTCGTATCACGCCGAAATTCGCATGAGCTATGATCGTATCAACGAGGTTTCACTGTATAATGGAATCACCATATGAACTCGTGGCACACGAAAGCGTCCGCTCCCGTATCTAATTGCGACCCGTCAATCCCCTCAAAACAAGAACTAGGAAGCCACCAGAAAATTCATGCGTGGAATACTCACGACTTTTACCGCAGGTCTGGAACTTTCGGCGTCATACATGGATGGTCGCTTCGTCGGATGTAGGGAGAGCTTCCCTATTGCGAAACGCCTTGGTCGATTTCTCCGTTGTCTGCACCACAAGAAGCAGCAACCCCATGTATCTGTGGCGATGATGCAGTCATGCTTCGTAGAATTTACTAAATACCATTTTTTGTGCGCGTAGCGCAAACAGCGAAAAAAAAAAAAAAAAAGTTCAGCATGTACAAGTGGTGCAAGGCCGTAACAAATAGCGGAGTTAGACTTCGGCCTAACTTTTTCAATTTTTTTTGTTAGTGACGCCACACTTCTGCAGGAGGTGTAGTTTTTGCTAGTAGTACAAACTATGGTTAGGCTTAGCTATTCTCCGTTTACAGTCGGTTCCACACACTACGCACGTGCAACCTGTTTTTGGAGGGAACCTGTCGCAGGACTAGCTGTTACGGGGTTCTTGGAGGGTGCAGGTCATGTTACTAGTTGTAATGTGACTTTAGTCATGTGTCTCGCGGTCGCGTGGTTACGCGAATTTTAGTAACGGAACTAGTTGCGACGTGATTTTAGTCACGTGACTAGCAGTCGCGTGAAGTTGCCGTATTTGGAGTCACCTGACTGTTTGCAACGTGATGCATGGCGGGAACGTGTTTCGTGATAAGCTGTTTCGTTTTGTTAACTGATCTTAGTCAAGTGACAAGTTTTCACGTGTGTTGCGTGATTTTAGTCACGTGGCTAGCTGTACCGTTGTGTTACGTGATTTCAGCCACGTAACGAGTTGTTATGTGATCTTAGTCACAACGCTGTATTCGGTTACAAGTCAAGAGCAATGTGGCTTTTCACCTCCAGCCAATGGAGGCACCGTTTCATCGTGACGTCTCGGTCGACCGCCTTCGCGCCGCGCTCACGAGAGGAATCACAGAGCAGCGTGTCAAAGCGTGTCGCAATGCGGCCGCGACACCATTGGCTGGAGGCGGGTCCTTTGACAGCGAGATGCCGCACTGCTCTCGACTTCTAACCGAATATAGATGTTAAGTGATCTTAGTCACGTGAGTAGTTAAGGGTTTATGGCGGGAACATGAACAGCCGTTAAGTGATTTTAGTCACGTGATTAGATGTTCCGTGGTATGACGCGATTTTCAGTTACGTGAACAGTTACGTGTGTGTCGTTATTTTAGTCGCATGACTAGGTGTTACATGATGTTACGTATTTTTGGTACGTGACCCCCCACTTACGTGATGTTACGCGATTTTAGTCACGTGACTGGTTCTTACGTAATGTTACGTGATTTTAGTCCTGTGAGTAGTTCTTACGTGACGTCACGCTATTTTTAGTCACGTAGCATACTCGTCCGCCATAATTATTGCATTCCATGGCCGGACAAATAGGCACACGTGTTTCATGAGTGGAGCAGAATATAAAATGACGGAGCAGGCGCGTGCCGGTTCATGTCTGTTCACATTGCCCGGCGCAACGAGAAGCTCTAACAGCTCCGCTGTTAGAACACGTTTAGGATTCCACCACTCGATAATCAAAGAAATATGGACAAAATTATTCCGACTTCAAAAGACCATAGGTCAGACGCTTGATGACATATAAAGCCACCAAAAGCACCTGAACGCTCGCTTTCAAAGTGCCTTTTCTGCTGTTATCAGTACCTGTTTTTTTAGATGTGAAGCATCTTATGGCGAAGCTTAATCCGGTGGTGGTGGTGGTGGTGGTGTGCCGCGTGCCCACCCTTACTGCGCATGCGCAAACCCTTTAAAAAAAATAAAAATTTAAAACCTCCTCTCCCCCTCTCTCTCCTCTAGGCATCCCTCCCCGCTGCAACCACACCCCTCACTGCGCATGCGCCTCCCCTCCTCTCTCCCCTCTTACACTCCCCCCCTCTAGGCATCCCTGCCCGCGGCGTCTACACTCCCACTGCTCATGCGCGTCCCCGCTCTCTATCCTCTCCTACGCTCCCCCCCTCTCTCCTCTACGCATCCCTGCCCACGGCGTTCACACTCCCACTGCGCATGCGTGTCACCCCCCCTGTTTCTCCTCTCCTACGCTCCCCCTCTCTCGCCTCGCACCGCCGACGCAGGCAGCGTCTGCTAGCGAGTTTCTTGGTTGAAAAACCGACTGCTCGCGCTGCACAACCGTTCACTGGCCACCCCGTATATATGGCAATGGATCTTGACCTCCAAGGTGGTGCCGGTGGGAGATTTCTCCTGTGCGTTGTCGAACAATTAAAATTCGCAGCGTGCGCGTTAACTAAAAGCGGAGTGCGGGTCTCTGTGTCCAGTCGGAGTCTTGTGTCTCTCATTGCCCATTAGCAGCGATTGGCATGTTCCAGTAGGAAACAGTGCTCCATCACTGCCTGCTTTGCGCCTCCCCAGTTTTCTCTTCTGCGCAACGCTGCGATGAGCGCCAGCGTCAACGCCGCCGCCAGTGTAAGCGTTAGCGCCCGCTGCTTCACATCTACACATGGTTCCCTTTAGCGGGAGATGGTGTAATTTTTATCTAGGCACCGTTGGCTTGCAGTCAGATTACCAAGAACTGATAGCGTGCGTAAGCGCCCTTGACCGTAAATGCGGGGAGGGGGCACGTGGCATGCGAACATGCCATGTGACTAGTTGTTACGTAACGTTACGGGATTTTGGTCAAGTGACTGAACAGACCCGAGGGAAAGATTGGTTTGTACTCTGCCAACTCTAGAGCGACTGCTCTAGTGCGTTCTGTCGTGCGCCTTATTTTCTGACGCAATTTCTTTTTCAAAGCTGGCTCATTAAATTCCCCTATATTTGGAACTCCTACGGTAGCGCGAGTATAGCTTATAATTTTCTCACCTTGGTGGCCGGCTCGCGCCCTATGTCAGGCAGTTGCGAGGGCTTTCGCGTCTTGCGTATGTCCTCTTGGGCGATGGACTTCTTGGGAGGGACTAGGCCCGCCGTTGAGCTAGACTTTACGCTGCCGGCTCTGTCTGTGCGACGCATCGTGCTGTTTCTGCAGCGTCGCGAAGTACACTCGCCCACCCTGGTTAGGGGACAACTTAAAAGAACGCTTGCTACAGGGACGAGACGAAGCGTGTCGCCTGGCCGCTTCCACAGTTCTTCTTCTTCTGCTTGCACGAGAGTGCGAGGCCAAGTTCTTTTTCTTGTTCACCTCAACTGTGACTCACACCCACTGTGGTGATGGCGGGGAAAACTTTTATTTGCTAGAGATTTTCTGCGGAGAAGCTCCGGGTAGTCGGAGATTCTTGGCTTGCGGTGTGGGGTGCCTTCAATCCAGGGCTCCGCTTGCAGCAGCCGCGCTGCGGGCCCGGTCGATCAGAGTCAGCTGATCTTCCAGGTTGTCGCTGGCCATCAGCTCTTCCCATCGCTCCGTTGCTGGATTTTGTGGATTGGCCAAGAATTCGTAGTTGAAAATTTAGAACATAATTTGATCACTGCTGAAGGATAAAAACTAACTAAATAAATAAATGGGGGAATAATAGGTAATATATAAAATAAATACGGCAATAACTGTGTGATTGCGCTAGAAGTCCAGACTGCCATATTAACATGATCAGAACATTTTCGAATGAGCTTGTTAGATTTTAACGCATTTTTAAAATAAATTAACGCGTATTTGTTGAAGTCATCATTAAAATGGTGCGCGTTTAGTGGCTTGAATGAAATTACATACGGCATCAAAGGCAACCCTATGGCGATATCCTAAACCCGAGGCACCGAAGCTTACTACCATTTCTACAATCGAGTTCAAGCCTGTCTTTGAAAGCGGAGTAATAAGAAAGTCTTTTACTCATAAGTGAATATCTGCGACATGAAAAAAAAAATATTGTTCAATATTTTCTATTTCTACGCAGTATTAACAGAGGGGCGATATTGTAAGGCCAGCCCTGTGTAAATATAGGTTTAAAGGAGGAACAAGGCATCGAAATCTGGTGATCATAACTTCTGATTGTCGAGATTGACTTCATTGAGACTTACATGGGAAATTTAGGTGATTATATATTCCGTTCACGTTGTTATTGACTCCATCCTATCTGTGCTAATTGCTAGTTTCCTATGTCTGGTTGCTGTCAAATAATCTACTACTGGAAGTGCCTTATTTATTGGGCCATCCAGTGATGCTCGCGCGGAGGAATCGGCCTTTTCATTTAATTTTAACCCACAGTGACCTGGAACCCACAATAATTTTGGGTGCTTCAGCTGAGGTGGTACTAACGATCGTAACGTCTTTAGGGCTCGTGAGTTATTTGAAGCTGTAAGAGCTCTGCATACCGAAAGGAAATATGTTATTATTACCAAGTCTCGGACTATACTTCATTATCCATTGTGCATGCCCGCTTTCACAGAGGCAGTTGTTATTATTATTAATATTATTTGATTTGCACACACAGCATCATAGGTCGGCAAACTCACTCATGAGTCGACTCACTCAGACTTCCCTCAGACTCAGATCGAGCCATGAGTCTGAGTCTGAGTGAGTCCGGGTGAGTAATATTTTGGTGAGTTTGAGTCTGAGTAAGTCCGGTTGAGAAAAATTTTAGTGAGTCTGAGTCCGAGTGAGTCCGGTTGAGGAAAATTTTGGTGAGTCTGAGTCCGAGTGAGCCCTAAGCGCAAAATGTATTTCTTGAGTGAGTCTGAGTGAGCTGCACACTTTTTTGCCGATCTATGGTTCTACTTATCCAACTTCAGCCTTACTGCCAGCCTTACGTAGGCTCACGTTTGCACTCAGGCCGACTCACGCATACTTCAAAGCACCAGCGTTCATACGCCAGCTCAATATTTATTGACCAGAGGCGTGAGTTACGGAGTAGGGGGGGGTGCTGTGACCTCCTTCCCACCCCCCCCGAAAAGTGTTTCCCGGGAATTCTTGATAAAAATGTTTCATGTGAATAATATCTCTTTCAATAAAAAGGTGCTTACTGGATCGCAACCAGTGATATGTCACATTTGAAGGTACGAGGTCAAAAGGCGCCAAGTAGAGCACCGAGTACGCGAGATATTGGTGTTAACGAGCATTGACCCCAAGTTCAAAGAAGCCAATTGTACGCTAACGGAGTCATGAGTCGGCTCACCAGACTCACTCAGACTCAGATAGAGCCGTGAGTCTGAGTCTGAGTGAGTCCGGCTGGAAACATTTTCATGAGTCTGAGTCCGAGTGAGTCCAGCTGGGAAAAAGTTTAGTGAATCTGAGTCCGAGTGAGTCCGGTTCAGGAAAAGTTTGGTGAATCTGAGTCCGAGTGAGTCCCAAGGGCAAAATATATTTCATGAGTGAGTCTGAGTGAGCCCCACTTGTTTTGCCGACCTATGCACAGCATACACAAGGACACAGAGAAAAGAGGGGCAGAGCAGACTGATAGCTGCCACCTAGCGGGGCACAATGCCTACTCTTTCGATTGAAGGAAAGAAGTGTACGTTTGAGGGCTCGTTTGCTTTGTTAAACACAATATTAATGAGAACTAACAGATAATGATGTTAAGGAAAGTATAGGGGATGTTATTAGAGGTAATTGTAATGTAAATGGGAAGAAAGAAAAGTGGACGAAAAGATAACTTGCCGCCGGCAGGGACCAAACCTGCGACCTTCGAATAACACGTCCGATGCTCTACCACTGAGCTACGGTGGCGGTCATCCCTCCTTCCACTTTATAGGCTATATATGTGCATTTAAACGTGAGAGCGTCAGTCAGCGCCGCCTGTTGCCTTACGGCGAGTGTGGAACACTTTTTTTGCCTGTTGGCGTCACGTAGCACATGATCTTATTACGAGCTGGCAGCTCTCACGTTAGCTGACCATCGATTGTTGCTCTTGCGATTGTTGCTCGTACCTAAGCAAGCGACATCCTTAACACATTTAGGATTGACATATTGAATGGTAAACTCATAGAGTATCTTATTCTTTCGCCTAAGACGATGCGAAGGCGAAAGCCATCTTCTTTTTCTTGTCAGTCGATGTATTGATTCCCCCCCCTCCACACCCTACGTAATATTTGTGCACCTAACGTAGACAGAAGCTTGCATTGCCTCCATGAGTGAGGCAACGCAAGATTTTTGCACCTCGCCAGCTTTTGCACTGCCTGCGCAATCGGCCTACATTAGACCAAGCGACTATCTCATGTGATCACATCATAATGTGACGTCAAAGTGATGTCACACATTTTTGGCAATCTCTGGCGTCATTAAGTGACCTCATCTCGCAATTTTTTTTTTGCATCACTGGCGTGTAGACGGCGCTGATGCTAACGGTCGATTCCCGCGTTTGATTAGGCACCTCAGGCTTTCCCCTTAATCGTTCATCGGTCAACATTATAAGTCCAGGAGGCTGTTGTTGTCAGCTTCACTTGAACGCAAAATCGACGGCGTGTTTCGCATTGTATTGCGACTATAGTTTTAAAGCGCCACCTATTTTTGACTTTTGACTAAGTGACACAAGCAACGACCGACAGATTTGTTTTAAATGCGAAGCATTTCTTAGCGAACTGCAGGCACTTAGAGCGTTTCTATCTATCTATCTATCTATCTATCTATCTATCTATCTATCTATCTATCTATCTATCTATCTATCTATCTATCTATCTATCTATCTATCTATCTATCTATCTATCTATCTATCTATCTATCTATCTATCTATCTATCTATCTATCTATCTATCTATCTATCTATCTATCTATCTATCTATCTATCTATCTATCTATCTATCTATCTATCTATCTATCTATCTATCTATCTATCTATCTATCTATCTATCTGTCTGTCTGTCTATCTATCTATCTATCTATCTATCTATCTATCTATCTATCTATCTATCTATCTATCTATCTATCTCGCCGCCTGCGTCTGAACGCTCTCGTGATCACCACCTTAACTTGAGTTTGACCAAAATTAGGATGCGAGGGTAAGAAGGTTTGACGAATATGTCTGCTAGGTCAGGACATGAATAATGTGACAATCCCGTCGCGTACGTCGTCAAACGCATTACGCCAGACACGTGTGACACATACCCGTATACCACGGGAAAGCAAGTGCCACAGGTATGCGGGGATGTGCCACAGGTGTTTGACAGTTAATATCTACCCTGGAACGGCGAGAACAGACATTCGTAATTTTAACGCAAGAGCGTTAAGAAAAAGCTGACATCGGCAGCGCTGACCCGATGAATGCAAAGAATAAATTTCAGGGTCCCAGAAGGAATCGAACCCCAGCATTCTGCGTGGCAATCAACGACAGAGCCACGCCAGGTCTCGGAACTGCTTTTCAAATAGACCCTAATCTTCGTGAAAAGTCAATTGTGGTTGCAGTGCTGGCTATCCAATTTTATAAACATTACATATGTACTCCTATGATATAGCCGTCCCGCCGGGTTAACGTCAATTGTAGTTAAGTGCCATCCATCGAAGTTGATTTATGTAGCAGTGTCCAGGGCTACCATCCTCGCGAGCACCAGCGCTACATATCAACTTACCGCTTCTGGTGTTGCTAATACCCATGATGCTGTTGGCATCGTTACGCGACTGTAAACAACTGGTTATACAAACCATATGCGACTGTTCAACATATGTCTGTGCGTACATTTGTACATATCTTCAGCGTCATTTCGTAACGTCTCGCTCAATAAAAAAATTACAACAGTCACCTTTCCCCGCATGCTTCGCATAACATCGATTCGCAAGGAACGTGGAATCTCCCGAATTTTTTTCTTCCAAGCATTCCACTCCAACGCTTACTTGCGTGATTTTGGAATATTCAGAACATACCTTTTAAAACAGTTAGCGAGGCTTGCAGGGAGGCGCAATGTTAAAGAGACAGCGTAGCTGATGGGCCCCCATGTACTCCTGGCTCTTGCTGTTTTGCCAAGTTTTGCCAATTTTTTATTTTGTTCTTTCTCTATTTTTTTCTCTTTTTCTCTCTTCTCTGTGTTTTTTCTATGTCTTCTTTCACTGTTTATTTCTATTTATTTATTCTTCTCTCT
The DNA here is from genome assembly GCA_030522465.1 of Rhipicephalus appendiculatus. Lineage (NCBI taxonomy): Eukaryota > Metazoa > Arthropoda > Arachnida > Ixodida > Ixodidae > Rhipicephalus > Rhipicephalus appendiculatus. The sequence goes on from JALIZH010017933.1 coordinate 23,742, forward strand.
ATTTCTTTCTTATACTTCCTCTTTTACCCCTTTCTTTCGTTTTCTCTCTCCATTCCTCGCTTGCTTCCTCCTTCTTTCTAGCTTTCTTTCTATCTTCCATTCTATTTCCTTGTCCCTCTTTGATTATCTCTCTCTCCCTCTTTCTCTCTCAGCATTTCTTTCTGTCTATTTCTCTCTTTCTCATTCTTCCTGTGCCATGCTTCACTCTATCCCCCTCCTCCTCCTCACCATTACATTTCTCCCCCCCTCCCTCTGTCTTTCCTTTCCCAATCCTTTGCTACACTAGTACACACGGCTATGATATTCTCTGCAAGCGTGTCTGGATAGCCGAGTGGTTAGGACGCTCGCCTTCGGATCGAGGGTACGCGGGTTTGAATCCCGCCTCACGGGCGAAATCCTCTCTTTCTCTTTTTTTCATATCTTTTCCTCTCTTTCTTTCTCTCTGTACTCGTTCTCTCACCCAATGCCTGGCTGGTGTCCTGCGAGATGTCTGTGGCAGATATTTACTAAACGCAGTATTCCACATGCATTGTAAGCCTTTATTAGCGGCATGGCACTTTCACAACCCTTCAGAAGGGGCGAAATGAAACTAGGGTGCGAATGAAAAGCACACTGCTACTTGCGGTTCGTAGGAAACTTGTGGAAGGAAAGGCCGCTCTCCGACTCACTGCGGCACCAGGCAGCGGCGCATTTGCTTTTAGGAATTATTGCGAATGAAATGCAGCTGTGCTAAGCTGGCTGAACTTCCCAAAATCAACCATACTCTCACAAATTCGCTCCTGAACTCGTGAACCCATGGTTTTTCAAAAGCGCTCGCCAAAGCCGCCAAAGCGCCGAAGACTGAAATACGCCGGTGGCGCCATTCTTAGCCGGTGGATTTAATTAAAAACAACTAACTTTCCAATTGTTCATGCGTGAGTTTAAAAAAAAGAACGGAACTGGTAAAATATTGAGTTATATTTGATCTCTGAAACACGTAATAACTAATGTTAGAACGTGAACAACGAAAGTGAAAACACACCCATGGCCTTTGAGACGGCCTGCGAGATGAGTGCTATCTCGAAGGCCATGGTTTCTGCAAGTTTTGTTTTTCTTTTCACGTGAGAATCAGAAAGACAGGTTCATCTCTTGCATTGCATCGGTCTTGTTTTCTTGTTCTACTGCACATGTAGTACCTCCAGTATACCGCCAGTATTGCAGTTCACTGTGCATGCACGTAGCGTTATGCTCATAGCACTGCTAGGGAACTGTGCTTGAAACATAAAGCGGAGGAGTTTGGGAAATGCGAAGCAATCTGACGGCGGTGGTCTCGCGTTGTGCTTAATCTGCTCGGAACTGTGGCATTTTTTCACAAAGCCGCGCCGCAGCACCAAACCATTTGATGTCATTCAACTGCTCAGGAAATAATTGTTAGGAATAAAGCTTGGATCTCTGGGGTGAGATGAACCGGAAAGGCTAAAGAAAACGGTGCCTGGGGTGTTAAGCACATTTTTATCTTTGAAAACGCACAAAAAAAAAGGTAGATCTCACATTGTGAGAATCGGTGTATTGCGAAGCAGCCAGCAAAGAGCGAATCCTGCTGTCATAAATGCTGTACATAACCTGCATGTCATGATTTGCATGTTAAGACCTGTCATTTATGTTCGTCATACAGTCAAGTCGCGCAGTACCAATTTTGGTGTATAAGAGAGCCAACTGGACGCAAGTGCATCATGACCATGGCATGTAAATCACGTTGTACATGACATGCATGTCGTGATTTCCATGCTACCACACAGCTGCCACTTATATATATATTCTTCGTACAGTCACGTTACACAATACCAATTTTTGTGTATTACAAGC
>JALIZH010017934.1:0-33736 GCA_030522465.1 Rhipicephalus appendiculatus
CGTGTGTGTGTGTGTGTGTGTGTGTGTGTGTGTGTGTGTGTGTGTGTGTGTGTGTGTGTGTGTGTGTGTGCGTGTGTGTGTGTGTGTGTGTTTGTGTGTGTGTGTGTTTGTGTGTGTGTGCGTGCGTGTGTGTGTTTGTGTGTGTGTGTGTGTGTGTGTGTGTGTGTGTGTGTGTGTGTGTGTGTGTGTGTGTGTGTGTGTGTGTGTGTGTGTGTGTGTGTGTGTGTGTGTGTGTGTGTGTGTGTGTGTGTGTGTGTGTGTGTGTGTGCGTGTGTGTGTGTGTGTGTGTGAGTGTGTGTGTCTCTCGTGCGTGCGTGCGTTTTCTCAGTTTAGTAAAAGTGACCTGCGGTCATTTGACTTCGGGATCTTGTCACGCGCATTAACATCCTGTCATCCAACGAAATTATTTCTTGCGGTGAAATCATCGCAACGAAACTGATTTGGTCCTGGTACGGTGAAAGCGCAAGTGCGTTCACACTGCGCATCTTTCGCGTTTACTGAAGCGCGTGTCGGGTTATGCGGAGCGAAGCCTGCGCTGCACGGAAGTTTCACAGCGCCGGCCGCTGGTAATTCCGAAGGCCGTGAAAGCGCCCGGCTTTCGCTTTCGCAGAAATAAAACACACGGGGGGAAAAAAAGAAACCATCGAGGGGAGGGCGCGTCCACAAAGACGGGTAGTGCCGCCAGGGGCGCCCGCGTATCACGTCGGCCGTTTCGAAAGGTGGCTTTCCACGCGTGTCGACCCAGATGTGTCTCGGACGATGCTCACGACTGCTGGCTGCTGCCATCGAAAAGCCTCAGTGCACGAGTGCGCGTGGTTAGGGCTTTCCTTCTTCCTTTCTTTGCTTGTCGCATGTAAGAGCTCTTGGTCGAGTGGATCATTCACAGTATGGCCCGCGAGAGGCAGTCAAATGCGCACGCTTCAATTGGGCGAGAAACTTGGCACCGCTCCCTGGCAGTCATTCGGACTGGTCGTGCGATTGTCGTAATTAACGAGACGGCGGCGGCTCTCGGGGATGCCAGCGTGAACGAGCGCCCGCTAGTGTGCACGAACAGCTAGCGCACGTACACGTATACATGCAAACAAGCGGCGCACGCACACACACACATACTTGTGTAAGCGCGCGGAAGGGCGTAATGCTCGTTGTGGTCACGTGAACGAGAAATGCTCTTGCCTTCACGCTTCTATAGTGCGCAGTATTTTATAAGGTTTTTCTTTCTCTTTTTTCTGGGGAGCTCGCCATTCATTGTTCATGCGAGTGGAAAGGGGGTGAGCGTGATCCGATGCGCATCCAACGCTAAAGACCGCCAGTAAATACTGCGGTAACCTCGGGGCTGGACGACGACGCTGTGGTTGTGCTTCGTTCTCAGTGTTTTGAATCACGTGTCGGAGACATTTACCAACTACGGAAGTCACCAAAGAAGTTCCATTAGGCCATGGTTTTCCGGCTTGTGTTGTTATTCTAGAGTAGAACTGAGAGGCGGGCGAGTTGGAATTTGGAGTTGTGTCAATTTGTGCGCTACCCAACGATGGTTATTCTAGACATCGTCAGGTTCCGCCATCTTGTCGATATCGCTTTATTGTCAGCTCTGATTGGCCCGCAGCGTTGTTACGGCATCTCTGAATGGTTGAAAATTGCGCCACATTCGAGAAGCAGAATTGAACGAGTATTCGCCGTGTGCGCCACCAATGGCGGCGTTGCGAACGGCGCTCCGGTGACGCAATCCTGGGTTTCGGCCTTCGTCGTCTGGTAGGCTCTGGCCAGAACAGCTGCCTTTTCATTATAGTTCGCTCGCGTAGCACGTGGCTCCTTGATTATTAGCTGCACTTTATTCTAGTGTTAGTTCTAGAGATGGCTGCCAGCATTACAGGCGGTCAAAAAATCTTTACATTTAATGTACACCCGTGAGCAAAAGTATACGAACCATTGCCGTCCGCACATTTTTGCCGTCTGTGCCGTCTTGTGGCAAGCCAACTGCTGTAGAGAGCGTTTCTCTGACGAATTCCGTCAGAGCAGTGATCTCGACAGCTGATGGCTCGCCACTAGATGGCGTTTTTGGTGCGCGCTCCAAAAACGCCGTGTTTTTCGTGGGCTCCGGAATGACAGCGACAGATAAGTTTTTTCTGCATGATTCGAGATTAGTTATATGAGTACATAAGCCACTAGATTGAAGCTTAATTGGGGTTACAACTTTGTACCGTTTCTTGTGTGACAGTAGTCGCCTGGCTTTTGTGGGTTTTTTTTTTTTTTGTTCGGCCACCACGTGGCTGAAGGGTACACAAGTGCTTTGAAGCATACTGGCGGAGTTTTGTGGTACCTTTTGGCTTTGAGTGTATGTAATCCGAAGTGTGAACGATCTATAGCCATGGTCAGAAAGACCGTAAAGTGTTCAGGGTGCGGAATGGGATGGAAAATAGAGGTTTGTGCGGATGACAAGGCAGAACAAGCTGACGCCAAGTGTAAGCAATGCGAGTTAGAGGCGAAAATGGAAATAATGATGGCTGCCCAGAATGAGCTCATGGTAAGAATCGCCGAGCTGGAGAATGCATTGGCGACAGAGCGAGAAAAAAACGATGGCTATGGGAGAAAGGCTTAAGTCAGCTGAGGAAGGGTTCAGCGAACGCAGTCATGGTAGTGAACAAGGAAGCAAGCGACGGCGGGAACAGGGGGGGCATCAACCCCCATAGTGGGAGACGCGAAGGGGGAAACAGGTTTGGGGAAGACAGGTGCAGGGGTCACAGGACCCAGTTTCTGCGAGGTGGTTTTGGGGAAGGGAGGGAGCAAAACAGCGGCGGTTGCGCGAGCTGGTGACCGAGGCAGTGGCCAGGTGCGGGACAGTCCAGCAGAAAAGTCGGAGCACGTGATGATGGCCGGGGACTCGAATTTAGCTAGATGCGCAGAAGCAGTCAAGGAAAGGGTGAGAGGCGACAGACGAGTTTTAATAGGGACGTTCCCGGGACATAGGCTGGGATCAGTGATGAAACAAGCTAGCGCAAAACTCGCAGCTAAAGCTAATGGACGTAACCTCGTGGTAATTGCGGGAGGTCTAAACGACGTCTTGAATGAAGAATCAGCCGAACTAGCGACCACATTGGCGAAAGGGGTCGATGACATGCGCGCCATTTCCCCTCAGGTGCAGATAGTGGTATGCACAATACCGGAGGTACCGGTGCGTGACGGCAACCTGCAAAGAGCGGTTGTCGACGCAAACAAAGATATATGGCAGATGAGTCGAGAGAAAGGCATCGAGATAGTGGAAATAAACAAAGAGGTGCACAGGTATGGTGGTTTTCGAAGAGACGGAATACACTTCAATAGGAGGCTTGGTCATGAGGTGGGTTGGCGACTTGCAGGACGCGCAGTAGCTTTTTTGGGGGGCACGCGGGCCCTTCGGTGTCCAGGGTAGCGTGTAATGAGGACAACAACCAGGGGGACTCTGTGACAGGTAGTATAGCGAAAAACCTAGAGAAAAGGTAAAAGAAGGGAGAAGGCGCGTGTCGCAATTGGTTACATTAACATGCAGGGTGGCAGAAAAAAGGCAAAATGGTTAGAGATTGAGGGACAGTTAAACAAGGAACAGATAGGTGTTTATGCGCTTACAGAAACACACCTTAGAGACTTGGAAGAGCCACCACATATTGACAATTATATTTGGGAAGGATGCAACAGGATCATATCAGAAAGGAGAGGTGGGGGGTGTTGGAATGCTAATTCATAGCAGAGCAAAATGGGATAGAGTGAAGCAAACGTGTTCAGAGCAGCTGTGGGTTTCGGGCACAGTAGGTGGAAAGAAAACGTGGCTAGGTGTAGCTTACTTGTGGACGGGGAATAACTGCAGAGAAAAGAATCTGGAGATAGTGAAATGCATAAGCACCGATATTAAAGAATTTGGTCATGATGCCGAAATAATCCTTCTAGGGGACATGAATGCTCACATACATGACCTTGACGGATATTCAGACTCCAATGGCAAGTTATTGCTAGATCTCTGCGAGCAACATAGTCTTGAAATAGCTAACGCGGGGCCTAAGTGTGAGGGACAGATCACGTGGGAAGTCAGGAAACAGGCAATCGAGCATTGATTATTGTCTCATGACAGAAGGAATCAATGACAAACTTAGAGAGATCAGAATAGACGAGGAAGGCATTAACAGCTTGGGTAGTGATCATAAACGCATAACATTACAAATGGGATATAAAACTGAAAATAAGAACCTAGAATCAAACATTGGCAGCTCGTATTTAAATGAGAAACAAATAACAAATATAACCGCAAGAGTCGAGGAAGAAGTAGACAAACTGCCAGGCAAAGACTGGAAGTATAGTGAGCTGCTACATGTAATCACGAAAGAAATAGAAAAAGAGAAGAAAACTATTTTTTGGAAAGGAAAGAGAAAGCCAAAAAGTTGGTGGAACAAAGAAATCCGGGATGCGATCGAGAAGCGACGTGAGGCATCACGGCAGCACAGACAGGCAAAAAAGGAGAAGCGGCCACAGGATGAAGGCAACCAAGTATGGGAAATATATTTAGAGCAAAAATCCATTGTGGAGAAATTAGTCGAGGCAAAAATTAAAGGCGAAAGTGAACGCTGGATGACAGAGATTCGCGAAAAAGAGGAAGGCCGCGCCTAGGATATTTTGGAGCCACCTAAAAGCGCTAGGTAGGAAGTCTGTCACAATGCAACAACATATGGTAGATGAAGGAGGAAATCAATTGGAAGGGTATGAAGCGCTAGGTTACATCCGAAAGGTAACAGCCGATTCGTTTAAAAAGGTCGCCCAGGGGATTCCCCCCGGTGAGTAAAAGTATGCAGAAGAGTACAACCGAGGAAGATGTAGTACTTGAGAATTTCAATTGGAAGAAGGCCGAAGGAAAAATTCCTAAGCGCACTACTCCGGGCTTAGATGGGGTTCCCGTCAGCCTCATTAACGAACTAGGACATAGCACTAAAGAAGCACTGCTGAAAGCCGTAGAAAAGTGCTTACAGGAGAGGGAAATACCAGACAGTTGGCGAAAAAGTAGAATGAACTTAATCTATAAAGGCAGGGGAGAAAAGGATAACATTCGCTCGTATAGACCGCTAACCATTACATCGGTGGTATACAGGTTGGCGATGCAGGCAGTAAAATTAAAAATAGAAACGTGGGTAGAGCAAAATGATATTTTGGGAGAACTCCAGAATGGATTCCGAATCGACAGGCGGTTAGACGATAACCTGTTTGTTCTTACACAGTGTATAGAAATATCAAAAATAGAAAACAGGCCCTTATACGTAGGCTTATCTAGACATCACCGGGGCATATGACAACGTTAATCAGGAAATTTTGTGGGATATATTGAAGGAAGTGGGCATAGGTGACGACTGTATACAGCTTTTGAGGGAAATATACCGAGAAAATACAGTTTGTGTAGAATGGGAAGGAATAAGCAGCAAGGACAGCGTTGACATTAGCAAGGGGCTGAGACAGGGATGTCCTTTGTCCCCACTGTTATTCATGCTGTACATAGGTGAGGATGGAAAAAGCGCTAGAAGGTAGCAACATTGGATTTAATCTGTCACACAAACAGGCAGGCGCGATGGTTGAGCGGAAGCTTCCAGGTCTATTTTATGCTGACGATATTGTCTTATTTGCGGACAGTCAAGATGATATACAGCGGCTGGCAGATATATGCGGAAGGGAAGGCGAGGCTCTAGGACTAGGTTTTAGTGCAACAAAATGTGGATTGATGGTATTCAATGATCACGAAGACCATGCGGTTCTTAATACAGGGCCAAGAAATACCGAGGGTAAGCGAGTACAAGTACCTCGGAGTGTGGGTAAATGAGGGGGGATAGATATATGGAGGTACAAGAGAAAGCATCGGTAAATAAGGGAAAGAGGAATGCTGCAATCATGAAGCACAGAGCGTTATGGGGATACAATAGGTACGAGGTGCTTCGGGGGCTGTGGAAGGGTGTGATGGTTCCGGGGCTTACATTCGGGAACTCAGTGGTGTGCATGAAGTCAGAGGTGCAATCAGGAATGGATGTAAATCAAAGGACTGTGGGACGCCCCGCGTTGGGCGCTCACGGGAAGACGACAAATGAGGCTGTAAAGGGTGATATGGGATGGACAGGTTTTGAAGTGAGGGAAGCTCAGAGCAAAATTAGATTTGAAGAGAGGCTGAGGAAAATGAAGGAGAGTAGATGGGCAGGGAAGGTTTTCAGGTATTTGTATAGAAAAAGCGTCGACACGCAGTGGAGAAAAAGAACTAGGAGGCTCACCAGTAAATATACGGCTAGCAGTGTGGGCGACATGGCAACAAGGAGCATTAAGCGAAAAGTCAGAGAGGCGGAGAGGACTTATTGGATGACAGCGATGGAAAAGAAGCCGGCTCTCAGTGACTACCGAAAGGGAAAAAACGAAATAAGGAGGGAGAGGTTTTATGATAATTCAAGGGGAAGCGCTTTACTGTTTGAAGGCAAGGTCGGGTTGCCTTAGAACGCGTAGCTATAAAGCGAGATTCTGTAACGAAGAAGAGCAATGTACATGCTGTAGGGGGAACTAAGGAAACGATGGAACATGTACTGATTGAATGTGGCGATATCCACCCAGATATACGTGTGGGCACGAGTCTACATGAAGCCTTGGGTTTTAGGGACAACAATAGGAAAGCTAAACACGTCCGCGATAGAAATAAGTGAGAGACGGTTAGAGTATTGGTGGCAGAAAAGTAGAGATAAAGGACAAAAATGAAGAATGGGGAAAAAATAAGGTCATTCTGCCTTAAGAGGCAGAGAGATGGACCGTGAATTTATATTTTTCTTTGTTATAATAACATAGATTTAATCAATGTAGATAAGGCATTAGGCCAACATAAAAAGAAAGTTTTTTTTCGAGCCTGGTGGCAGACATGTCACCGCCCCGTTATAAAGGGGACGCTCATAGCATCCATCCATCCATCCCAAATACCGGAGAGTTGGCGAAAAAGCAGAATGAACCTAATCTATAAAGAGAAGGAAGATAAGGAAAACATTCGCTCGTATAGGCCGCTCACCATAGGTCGTCACTTTAAGGGAGTACTCACTCAAACTCACTCACCACAATTTTTTCAGCCTTCGCACTCATGATTCATAAGACGTAGCGCATCATGACAGGGACATAGAAGAAAGACAACACACACACAGCGCTGTGTGTGTGTTGTCTTTCTTCTATGTCCCTGTCAGGGATGCGCTACGTCTTATGAATTATGAATCCCAACCAACTAGCCCGGCAACGTGCCTTAGCGAATTTCACTTCGCACTCACTCACGTTCACACTCACGTCCACTCACACTCATGAGTACTCACTCACGTTCACACTTACGTCCACTCCACACTCATGACTACTCACTCATACTCAACTCACCACGTTCAGATGAGTGTGAGTGAGTGTGAGTTGAGTGCACTCATGAGTGAGTGTTCCGAGCTCCATAGGTCGGCACTTTAAGGGAGTACCCACTCAAACTCACTCACCACAATTTTTTTCAGCCTTCGCACTCACTCACGTTCACACTCACGTCCACTCACACTCATGAGTACTCACTGACGTTCACACTTACGTCCACTCACACTCATGAGTACTCACTCACGTTCACACTCACGTCCACTCACACTCATGACTACTCACTCATACTCAACTCACCACGTTCAGATGAGTGTGAGTGAGTGTGAGTTGAGTGCACTCATGAGTGAGTGTTCCGAGCTCCATAGGTCGGCACTTTAAGGGAGTACCCACTCAAACTCACTCACCACAATTTTTTCAGCCTTCGCACTCACTCACGTTCACACTCACGTCCACTCACACTCATGAGTACTCACTGACGTTCACACTTACGTCCACTCACACTCATGAGTACTCACTCACGTTCACACTCACGTCCACTCACACTCATGACTACTCACTCATACTCAACTCACCACGTTCAGATGAGTGTGAGTGAGTGTGAGTTGAGTGCACTCATGAGTGAGTGTTCCGAGCTCCATAGGTCGGCACTTTAAGGGAGTACCCACTCAAACTCACTCACCACAATTTTTTCAGCCTTCGCACTCACTCACGTTCACACTCACGTCCACTCACACTCATGAGTACTCACTCACGTTCACACTCACCTCCACTCACACTCATGAGTACTCACTCACGTTCACACTCACGTCCACTCACACTCATGAGTACTCACTCACGTTCACACTCACGTCCACTCACACTCATGACTACTCACTCATACTCAACTCACCACGTTCAGATGAGTGTGAGTGAGTGTGAGTTGAGTGCACTCATGAGTGAGTGTTCCGAGCTCCATAGGTCGGCACTTTAAGGGAGTACCCACTCAAACTCACTCACCACAATTTTTTCAGCCTTCGCACTCACTCACGTTCACACTCACGTCCACTCACACTCATGAGTACTCACTCACGTTCACACTCACCTCCACTCACACTCATGAGTACTCACTCACGTTCACACTCACGTCCACTCACACTCATGAGTACTCACTCATACTCAACTCACCACGTTCAGATGAGTGTGAGTGAGTGTGAGTTGAGTGCACTCATGAGTGAGTGTGCCGAGCGGCGCTAAGCATTGCATCGGTACTATTATGTTGGCGATGCAGGCAGACGAAATAAAAATAGAAACCTGGGCAGAACACAACGATATTTTGGGAGAACTTCAGAATGGATTTCGAATGGACAGGCGGTTAGACGATAACCTGTTTGTTCTTACACAGTGTATAGAAATATCAAAAATAGAAAACAGGCCCTTACACGTAGCCTATCTAGACATCACCGGGGCATACGACAACGTTAATCAGGAAATTTTGTGGGATATATTGAAGGAAGTGGGCATAGGTGACGACTGTATACAGCTTTTGAGGGAAATATACCGAGAAAATACAGCTTGTGTAGAATGGGAAGGAATAGGTAGAAAAGAGAACGTTGATATTAACAAGGGCCTAAGACAAGGGTGTCCTATGTCCCCGCTGTTATTCATGCTCTACATGGCGAGGATAGAAAAAGCGCTAGAAGGTAGCAACATTCGTTTTAATCTGTCACACAAACAGGGTGACGTGATGATTGAGGATAAGCTTCGAGGTTTATTTTATGCGGACGATATTGTCTTACTTGAGGACAGTCAAGAAGATGTACAGCAGCTGGCGGATATATCCGGAAGGGAAGGTGAACCTTTTGGACTATGATTTAGTGTAACAAAATGTGTATTGATACTATTCAATGATCCCAATGATCAGGCGGCGTCAATACAGGGCCAAGAAAAAAATTCGGCAGATCCCACGTACCTTCGGAATCGATGTTATGAGAAGCATGCGGAGGGAGGGTGACGGTGTTGTAATTTTTTTATTAAGCGAAACGTTACGAAATGACGCTAAAGATATGTACAAATGTTGTACGCACAGACATATGTTGCACAGTCGCATATGTTTTGTATAACAAGTTGTTTACAGTTGTGTACCGATGCCAACAGCAACATGGGTATTAGCAACACCAGAAGCGGTAAACTGATATGTAGCGCTTGTGCTCGCCAGGATGGTAGCCCTAGACACTGCTCCATAAATCAACTTCAGTGTATGGCACTTAGCTACAATTGACGTTAACCCGGCGGGACGGCTGTATCATAGGAGTACACATGTAATGTTTATAAAATTGGATAGCCAGCACTGCAACGACAATTGGCGTTTTACGAACATTATTGCCTATTCGAAAAGCAGTTGCGAGATGGCTTGGCTCTGTGGTAGAATACTTGATTGCCACGCAGAATGCTTGGGTTCGATTCCTGTTGGGACCCTGACGTTTATTATTTGCATTCGTCCGGTCAACGCTGCTGATGATGTCAGCTTTTTCTTAACGCTCTCGCGTTAAAAGTACCGATGTTTGTTCTCGCCTTTGCTGGGTAGATATAAACTTTCAATCACTTGTGGCACATACCCGCCCGTGGTATACGGGTATGTGCACACGTGTTTGGCCGAAAGGATTTGACGACGTACGCGACGGGATTGTCACATTATTCATGTCACGACCAGCGAGTCATATTCGTCCAACCATCTTCCCCTCCCATACTAATTTTGGTCTACCCCAAGTTCAAAGGGTGATCACGAGAGCACCCAGACGTAGTCGGCTAGATAGATAGATAGATAGATAGATAGATAGATAGATAGATAGACAGAAACGCTAAAAGTGCCTGCAGTACGCAAAGAAATGCTTCGCATTTAATACCGATTGTAAGCGAATACAAGTACCTCGGAGTGTGGGTAAATGAGGGGGGATAGATATATGGAGGTACAAGAGAAAGCATCGGCAGCAAAGGGAAAGAGGAATGCTGCAATAATGAAGCACAGAGCGTTGTGGGGATACAATAGGTGCGAGGTGCTTCAAGGCTTGTGCAAAAGTGTGATGGTTCCGGGACTTACTTTTGGGAACTCAGTGGTGTGCATGAGGTCAGAGGTGCAATCAGGAATTGGTGTAAACCAAAAGACTGTGGGACGCCTCGCGTTGGGCGCACGCGGGAAGACGACGGATGAGGCTGTAAAGTGTGATATGGGATGGACAGGCTTTGAAGTGAGAGAAGCTCAGAGCAAAATGAGATTTGAAGAGAGGCTGAGGAAAATGAAGGAGAGTAGATGGGCAGAGAAGGTTTTCAGGTATTTGCATAGAAAAAAGCGTTGACACGCAGTGGAGAAAAAGAACTAGGAGTGATAAATTGCAGAAGGGTTTTTATATCGCTGTTGGATTGTGAAATCTCGTTGCTGGACGACACTTGATTATGGTGGAACCTTCCCTCTTGTATTTTCATTTTCTTTCGTGTTTTTCTGGTATATATTATCTTCTGCAAATAAATCCACGTTTCAGTCTGCGCTTGTTTGTGTACCGTTTCTGTGTCCCGTTGGTTTGCGCTGCCAATATTTCACTAAGAACTAGGAGGCTCACTAGTAAATATATACGGCTGGCAGTGTAAGCGGTATGGCAACAAAGAGCGTTAAACGAAAAGTCAGAGGGACGGAGAGAATTTAATGGGTGGCAGCGATGGAGAAAAAATCGGCTCTGAGTAACTACCAAAAGGGAAAAAATGAAATAAGGAGGGAGGCAGTTTATGATAATTAAAGGGGAAGCACATTGCTATTTGAAGCGAGGTCGGGTTGCCTTGTAACGCGCTGTTATAAAGCGAGATTTAGTAAAGAAGAAGAACAATGTATATTCTGTGGGCAAGATAAGGAAACGACGGAGCATGTTATGGTTGAATGTGGAAATATACACCCGGGTGTACGCTTAGGCATGAGCCTACATGAAGGCGTGGGTTTAGGGACGACAGTGGAAAGCTGAACACGCACGCTATAGAAATATGTAAGAGACGGTTAGAGTATTGGTGGCAGAAAACTAGAGAAAGGACAAAAAATAAATAGCAGGAAAAATAAGTACATTCTGCCGTAAAGGGCAGAGAACTGGGCTATAAATTTGCGTTTTTTTCCCCTATAGTAAGATAGATTTAATCGAAATTGACAATTAGGGCATTAGGCCCACTAAAAAAAAAAGAATGGCGAAAAAGTTTTTTTTTCTTTATTTATCGAGCCTCGTTGCACACCTGTCACCGCCCCATTAAAAAGGAGACGTTCATAGCATCCATCCATCCATCCCATCGTCCATATACTTTTGCTCACGGTTGTATACCTTCTATATATACCCACAGAGTGCCCCACCCACAGCCATCGCGGTGTGGATCGTGCCCCCTAGCTAGAATAGAGAAGCTCACCGGGGCTAGGTGGTGTTGATATATCTACGTGGGAGCGCGAACATCTCGCCAGGCTGGTTAACCATATTCTACGCACAGAAGATTCGCAAAACTTAGCGTTGTACAGACAGCACTTCAGCTGATGAGAACTTGTTCTTGGCCTAGTTGGTTTGTCTTTGAAGGCATAATTAGCCGCTAAAAGCAGCAGAAGTCGACGATCCGGGCGACGATCCGGGTTTCTACCGTCGTCTTCTGCCATGTGCGCCATTTTAGCGGCTAATTATGCCTTCAAACACATCAGCCGAGCGAAAATTAACGTTTCGCTCACAATTTTAATCATGTGGAACTCTGTTTACAAAATGTTTGCCAACGAAATAAAATTTGTAAGTTCACCGACAAGTTGTTTATTACGGATAACTAGCGTGGAATGGCCGAGTTGGTTCAGCATACTAAAACTTGCTAGACGTGCTATCGGCGAAAAATGAAACGCGAGCAGTGGTCGGCGTGGTGCAGTTTTCACCCTCATGATTAGAAATCGATACGCTCACGTCTTTTGCCGCTCGTGCGCCACATTTATGCTTTCTATAACGCAGTGCTGCCGAACCGGATGTGCGTGACTGTCAATGGAGACGACTTGACGGCGAGCGCTGTACGTACCGTGGTTTGTGCTTGAGCCACGCGCTCCGCTGGTCCCGTTGAATTTGACGCCGACAGTACAGTGTGGTAAAACGTATAGAAAAAAATGGCGAATGGTGCCAAAAAACAAAAACAAAAACAAAACAAAGAGAAAGGCAGCTCTCTTCCACTCTTCTCTTGGCCCGTTTGGCCGTTTATTCCTATTGTTTACCGCGCCGTAACAAGATTTACTATTATTTCGTACAGTGATCACACCACGCTCTATCAGGACTCAAACCGGTTGAGAGTGACTCAGACCGTTTTATTCGACCGCTGCGAGTGACACCATTTTATTCCAAAATCCAAATAAATCCTGCCACGACTTTCCGATAAGAAAGCTTTCCATTTATTTACGCTAGTACGACTAGAAAAAAAAATTGGTAGATCCCGAGTATACATGCGAATCGATGTTATGCGAAGCATGCGGAGGCAAGGTTTTTTAGGAGGGAAGCTCCTTAGGCTGGCACCCCGCCGTCGCCATCGCCGTTGAAGCTCCCTGGCACGGTGCCAGCTGTGGCGTCTCCCCCTCACGCGGGAAGATAAATGAGCTTTATGAGCGCTGGAACGCGGATGGCGTCTGCACGATGCGCAAAGCGCGAGAATATGAACGCATGCGAAACGGAGGCAGATTAGTCTCTCTCTCCCCCTTTCTTCTACTCTGCCCTCTCCCCTCAAACCGGCGAACACGCGAAACCATCGCTTCACCCTGTGGTCCGCCCAGTGGCTGATCCGTTGCCTGGACAATGAAACGCCGCGCGCGCCGAACGCCGCGTGCGTCCCATTTCTAAGGAGCTTCGCCCATCGGTTGTATTCGTATACGGAACAACTGCTAGTTTTTATTTAGCGAAACGTTACGAAATGACGTTAAAGATATGTACAAATGTTGTACGCGCATATATATGTTCAACAGTCGCATATGTTTCATATAACCAGTTCTTTACAGTTGCGTATCGATGCCAACAGAAACATGGTTATAACCAACACCAGAAGCGGTAAGCTGATATGTGGCACTTGTGTTTGCGAGGATGGTAGTCCTGGGCTGTCCTTCGTGGACCAACTACAGGGGATGGCGCTTAAGAATACAATTGACGTCAACACGGCATGACGCCTGCTTCATAGGATGTAGCGTTCCTACTAGGAACTACCACATTAAATAGACATAATCTCAGATAGACAGGTGTCATCCGTCATTTTATTCTAACTTCTTCGCCTTCACTTCTCCCCTTATTTCACTTCTTCGTCTTCTTTCATGCATTCATCGCAGACCGCCTCACTCTTCCGGACTTCTTTGATTACACCTCCTGGTGTAATACTTGAATACGTTCCCAATGGCGGCACACTCTTTTCCACCCGAGGCGCCAGTGTACCACACGTTTATCAAGATTCCGTGCTGAGATGCCGTCCGAACAACTTGGAATGGTCCGTAATACTTAGCACTTGAAGGTACTACTCCTTTTCGTACAAGGATGTATTCTCCAGGTTGTATGTGCGAAATTATACCGATACCAAAGCCAGGAAAAGACCCTACTAATATACGCAACCTGCGCCCTATTGCCTTAACAGCGACTGTCTGCAAATTAACGGAGAAAATGCTTTCTACGCGAATAACCTGGTGGCTTGAGCAATTCAAATGGTGTCATCCTGCACAAATTGGATTTCGCACGCACTTGGGCACAGAAGATGGACTTGGAGCACTCACTGGCATGGTCTTGGCTGGCAATAGGACACGCCGGGTGCGAACAATATTAGCCATGGATGTGCACAAGGCATACGATGAAGTTAGCCACAGTGCCATACTTGCCATTATTCGTTGCGTGGGGCTACCCGAGCGCGTGTGCACCTTCGTTCACAGGTTCTTGACTCAAAGAACGTTTGCTATTCGTGTGGCGGGAAACGCAACCGGCACATTTAACTCAAAGCGGGGAGTGCCACAGGGATCAGTACTTGCACCATTGCTCTTTAACCTGGCAATGCTACCCCTCGGATGGGCTCTGGCAGCGATCTCGGACGTGTACTACATCATATACGCCGACGATATTACAGTTTGGAGTGTTCACAACGATCTTCAACGACAGCAATCGGCCTTACAAGAAGCACTTAACACAGCCGACGAATGGTGCAGATGCATAGGATTGACCCTTTCAACAGACAAGACTCTCTACATGTCGGTTGCCAACAGCTGGGGCCGGCGACGACTTCTAAACACGCCTATTCAGCTGACATTATCTGGACGTCCTCTTACGCCAGCTCTCCAGCTACGTATATTAGGCGCTGTCATCACGGCAAATGGCTCTGCAAAAGCTTGGATTCGCGAAATTAAGCAACAAGCGCACCAGGTGCTCCATCTCATACGACGAATCAGCTCCAAGGCTGGAGGTGCCCGCACGAAGATTGCCCGTTTACTTGTTCCAGCAGTGCTGCAGCCTCGTCTTATTTATTCGGCTCAATTTCAGCACCTTACAGCGAGAGATTGGGCCCGTTTAGAATGCATCAATAGAGAAGCGATGCGCGTCGTTACCGGGCTTCCACGATGCACACCTATCCCGATACTTCAGGAAGAGGCGCAACTAAACACCATCGACGAGTTGATTTATCAACGCCGGCAAGCGAGGGAGCTCAAGCCATCATTTCTACCACCTGCTGCTGACTTAGCGGCGTATATGGGCAATCCGGTGTCTGTCTCGCCACCTTCAATAATAAGCCTTCCACCGTGGGATCACCGGCAACTAACGGATAACAAACCTATCGGCCGCCTCCGAAATCCAGTCCCTCGTCCAACGACTACCTTCCGGCGCCACATTGAAGAAGCAGATGCCGCACTCCCGACAGGCTCACTGGTGGCCTATACTGATGCGAGCTGCACGGACACGCAGGTGGTTACGTCAATCGTGGTGCCGGGGGCACCAAAACTTGTGTGCCAATCAATTGTACCTCCTGAGAGCTCCGGTTCCATCGGTCAGTGCTGAACTTCTGGCAATACGAGACGCAACAAAGGTGGTGAGCGCGGCCTCCACATCGTCGTCATCCTTTACTATAATACGCACCGACTCTACATCAGCCATAAAGGAGCTCCGCAAGGTGTATAACGCGCACACTTTCGCAGACGACATACAACGCATAATTGCACAGATGCCTGGCCAGATCAGGATACAGTGGATACCACGGGACACAATTACTGCTCACATACAAGCTGACACCGCCACCCACAGTGAGCTGCCACGAACTCAAGGAGCGCCTTTCCCGAGTGATCCTCGGGGTGATTTCCTCCACCGCAAGGAGATTCTCCGCCGCACCACACGAGATTTAATTCCACCGTGTGGTTCGAACCTCCCAGGCGGACTTACCCGCCAGGAGGAGGTGGTGTTGCGGAGACTTCGTGTGGGGGCGGCACTTACTCCGTCGGTCACATATGCCTGGCCACAACATCTGCATGGACCATTTGGGGATACTTGCCCATTCTGTGCCACTGAAGCGTCCGCGGCTACAATCAAGCACCTGTTGTGGACATGCCCTGGCCTGAACCAGATACGACGGCGCTACCTGACAACAGTGGGCCTCCATCCGACGAGACCACCAGATTATGATTTGTGGCTTATGGGCCCCACCATAGAGCACTGTTGATGTACATAGCGGAAACCGGCCTCTATTTGTATATTTAACTATGTATGCCGTTGGGCAAACTCTCGAAATAAAAAAAAAAAAATGTGCGGTATCTCGCTATTGTGCCTTTTATCAAAGTTTCTCTTCATCCGGCGTTTGTACACATCCTGTTCTTGGACACTTTTCTTGACTTCGGTAAGGTCGAGATTTTCTAAGCGGCCGAGCTCACGATCTGTGGGAAGTATGGGCGCTGTCCCGGAAGCAGCGAATTGAGGACTGCAGCCTAATCCCGTGGTGTATGACCGATTATGATGTTTCACGGCGGCCTCAAGGCAGCACTTCCAGCCACCTGCTAAGTCCGGATACATCTTCAGGAACTGCTTAATATCCCTTATAGCCCGTTCTGCTAATCCATTGGTTGCAGGGTGATAGGGAGACGAATATTTAATAATTATTCCTCGATCATTAGCCCATATTTTTAGCTTGGCACTCCGAAAAAGCAGGACCGTTGTCGCAGACTAGCGTCTTGGTGTGCTGGAAGCACTCATCTTTAAGTAGACTGATGACACTGTTGGCATTTTCTTTTCCTGCTTTAGCCTTGATCATTCTTGTGCATTCATCAATTGAGAGGAGAAAAGCTTGTGTTCGCCTGACTCCTTCCCCCTTCTTTCTGAGCTCTGCAACGTCTAAATGAACAACTTCGAAGGACATTCTTGAATATTCCGGGTTTGTCATAACGTCTGTTGATTGCTTGAACTTCACTTTGTTCACCTGGCAAATATGGCATGTGCGGATGTAGTCGCTGATGTCGTTTTTCATGCCTGGCCATGTGAACCTCCTGAGTAATTTCTTATATGTGCGCCAGAAGCCGTCGTGTCCACCTGATCCAGGAGTGTCATGGTAGAGATGAAGAATCCTTTGAACCAGTTGGTGGTACATGGTACTTTCCATTAATAAATTGGAGATCTTCAGTACCTACCCATAGCTTAATATGATTGATCGTTTCTGGATCTTCACTTGACTCCTGTACAAGCAACCTAGACAGTGCGTCGGCATCGGTGAGAAGCGGGCCAGGACGGTGCGAAACTATAAAATCGAATTGTTGCAGGTAGTTGATCCACCTAGCAATGCGTCCTTTTGGTTGTGCCATATTCAACAGTTGAGTCAATTTGATAATCCGTGAAGAGCGTGAATTTGGCGCCTTCAAGGTAAGTTCTAAAATACTGGATCGCCTTTAGGACAGCCACCGTTTCTTTTTCGGTAGTAGACTAATTGATTCCAGCTGGCTTTAGGGTATAACTGTAATACCTCACAACGTAGTGCTTTGTCTGATCAGCCTGCTTGGAGGGTTTCTGATAAGGAACTGCACCGGTTGCATAGTGGGATGCGTCCGTGTTCAGCACAAAAGGCAGAGAAAAGTCCGGTATTCGCAATATTGCATCCGATGATATTTGCTTTACTAGCTCACAGTAAGCGGCTTCGCACTCCTGGTTCCATAGGATAGGCGTGTCTTTTTGGGTTAAGCGTGTAAGGCACCTGGTCTTCAGTGCATAGTCTTTGATAAATGCCCTGAAGTGTCCTGCCAGGCCAACAAAAACACGCAGAGAGTGCATATCATAAGGCTTTGTCAGCTTCGAAATTCTGTCTACTGATTCTTGTTTAGTGCTATTGGTATTGCCGTCGAACACGCTTCCAAGAAATATAACCTTATCTTGAAAGAAAGCACTTTTCTTGAAATTCACCTTGAGTTCAGAACGGCTAAGAGCTTCAAGAACTTTTGAAAATGACACCGGCGGTCCTCTTTTGTCTTTGAGTACACAATGATGTCATCGATGTATACATTACAGAATACACCCAAATAAGGTTTCAGAATGTCAGTCATCATCTTTTGGAACCACGCAGGAGAATTTTTCCAGCCGAATGGTAGGCGGTTATACACTCTGCACTGCGACTGGCACGCCACCGCGCGGCCGTCAGAGCAGACAGTCGTTGAGAGCCCGAGCAGCAGCAAACGCTCTCCCACGCCCGCTAGCACGTAGTTTATCGTAATCAATGAACTGCTGCGTGGTCGACTGTACCAACAGGTACACATCGTGTCCTGCGGGAACGACGTTTCAGAGTTTCTCGACTCGTCCCAGCTTCATTGGGCAGCGACATAAGTGAATCACGGCTGTGCGACGAAAAAAATGTTTGGTTCCCGCTCCCTCAGCCGTCTCGCGTTCTGCCGCTGCATGCTTGGAATTGGTTTGAGACACCACCTATACAGGTGCAATGATCTTGCGTGATGTTCCTGCTGCCATAGAGCTGGTGAGAAAAGAAACGTATGCAAGGCATTTTATAAAATGCATTGCATACGTTCCATCAGTCTTGAGCTGAATTATAATTCTGCTCAAGACTGATGGAACATCTTAATTGACCTTATTACCTCGCCGTCTACCCTTCGCAGTTCTGGGGTATGCAATGCGAGGTCAATTAGTGCTTTGCCGGGTTGATAGGACCATCAGTTAAGGGGCGAACTGAGTTACGTAGCATATTACCGTAAACACAACTAGCCGCCCAGAAGCGCTATGCACACTCGGTAGGATCAAGCTAAGACGCAGAGTAGCAGAACTACATGGTCTTTACGAAAAAACAAAGCTTTTCGAATGCTGTAGCGACGGATGTGCATGTCAGTATGTTTCGGAAAGCAACATAAACAACGCAAGAGGTTGTAGTGAATGACAGACGTGACGGTTGCCGAAGTGACCGTGCCGTCGTCGTCGCCACCTAATAAAATGAAGCGAAAGACGAAACGGGGCTTCGGCGTCCTCTCTGGCCGAAATCGTAGCACGTTCTCTTTCTCGCCCGCACCTCAAGCTCTTAGCATGAGGAGCGCGAGCGGTGAGGTAAAGACTGTGATCATGATGAGCGATGATGATGCCGCGACAATTTCAGGCAAAGCACTTTGCGAGACTCGGTGGCTGCAAATCGCCGTGGCACGAAGCCGCAACAAAGGAGCACGCCGCCCGGCCACTCACCGTGATTTCCGCGGCGAGTGTCCCTGGAGCCATCGATAATTCTAAATGCTCTGTGTATTCTGCAAGTACGCGGGTAGTGGACACGCACCAATAATATTCTAAGTGTCAAAGATTGACAACTTACCGCGACGGTTATAGAGTAAGCATCTTGCATTACACACACCTGAGGCAATCATTTACCCGTCAGTACTGACGACGCGCAGCAAGGCGCTCACTAACGTGGAAAACGTGGCCGCTTTCGTGCAGGTTTTCCCTTTTTTGATGGTGGCATCGCGGCAGAATGACGATATCTTTAAATCCAGCTCGAAGCACTAACGCGCCGGCTACGGGCGCTTGCGCCACCATAGCTGTCAAAGCAATCAGGCGCTGCTGTCTGCTAAGATTCTCAACGTTGCACGCCCGCCGCACCACTCGCGGCGCTGCGCGCGGTTTTCAAGGCGCCCCCTATAGGTCCCAAACGGAGTGTATACTCGAACAAGTCAAAAGGGGTTGTAAAGGCTGTGCACTTCGTTTCTTCAGTCAGTGGGATCTGCCAAAACCCATTGCAGAGGTCTATTCGTGAAAAGCAATGGCACCCACCAGTTTCGTCAATAATGTCGTCGATTCTTGGCATTGGGTAATGTATCAGTGCTGTTTGATGATTAAGAGCTCGGTAGTCAGTACAGAGGCGGAATGTCCCATCTTCTTTTGGAGCAATAGTTATGGGAGTGGCAAATGGGGATACAGAAGGACGGATAATACCTGCATCCAACATTTCTTGCAACTCCTTTTTGAGCCACACCTTTTTATCTCTTGACATATATAAGGAGCTCTGCGAACTACTGTTTTTTCAGCAAGCTCGACAGGAACCACATGAGATGTCATCGCTGGAGGGTAGCTACCAATACATGTAAGTTCTGGATACTTCCTTGTGAGGTCCCCCCTGGTCGAAAATAAGGCTTGTTACGTTAGGTACCTTAGGAAGATCCGCTGTTGTTACGTCATCCTCCACCTTTAGCTTGTCGTCCCAATAGATGTTTATTTTAAGCCTTTTCATGTCTGGGCGGGACAAAAGAAAGTCGTAGGTGACATCAGGAATCGCCAATACTTGACTGGTAATGGAGTGTCTTTGAAGTTCAATAGTCAGGGTTATCCATTCGCTATGCGTGCTCACTGATCCATCGTAGGCTTGCACGCGCAGTGCCCTACCAGTGTGCAGACGACTGGCATCCACTCTACTCTTATTAATTATGGAGACCGAAGCCCCACTGTCAACAAGGGCCTTCATTTGAGTGCCGTCTACCTTAATAGGGGCGTAAAGTAATGTTGATGAGACCAGATAAACTGTCTCGGTGTAACTTTTTGCTGGGGTCTTCTCATCGAAGGTAGTAGGCTTATCTAGAAGAGTTATGTCATGTAATGCAGTAGCCTGTCCTTCATCATCGTCCCACTGATGGTCCCTTCCAAGAGAACAGTTATTAGATTGAGCTGTTGGACCTTCATTATACTTGTGAAGACCCTGTGCTTGTTCACCAAGTCGGTGCCCTCGCGAAATAGATGTATGCTGTATGTCCCTGCGGATGTCGGTGGAAAAGCCTTGCGTCATCAAAGCTACCACTGTAGATGACGGTTGCTGCGGTTCTGCAGAATGCAATAGGCGGCGCTTTTCAAGGCAGTACTCGAGCACAGAGCCAGACGAGTATCTCAAGCTCAGTGTCGCATCCCATCTTTCTACAGCATTGCCTCAGAAAGCCGCCAGAAAATTGCTTTTCCAGAGTTCCCAACAAGTTGGCGGTTAATCCAACAGTTGCACATCGTACCACTTTCTCGCAGTGGCACCTAAATAACGACGCATATTTAAAATCATTGTGTCGTCCTTTTTCCACATATTCTTGCTGCATGCGTACTGATAAAACGACATCCAACACTCAGCATTTGGCGAGTCTCCTTCAAAAATATCCGGTTCTACAATGTGTTGCACCGGTTTGTCTCGACTAAGCAACTCGGCCAATGTCCTCATTATTTCGGTTTGTTGCCCCAGGCACTGTTGCTGTTCATTGCCAGACAAAACCAAGCTCACCTTCTCGGAAGGCGTTTCCTGCTTGACGGTGCCACGGCGAATAGGCTCCAGAACGAGTTCGCTGAGTGTCTGAAGCTGTAGGTTCACTGTGACTGATCCTGTTTCCACGAGAGCTTGACGTGCCATCGAGGCTTCTTGCAGTACAACGTCGAGAAGTCCGGTAGACCTAACTTCGCGAGCAATGTCAATGGCTGGCTCACCGTGCACTTGGTAGCGTTTGAAGACAAGGGACTCCGATTACGCCACGTCGATGAAAAACGTAACCTACATGCTTGGTCTTCAAAAGCTGTCGGCTTGCGCCAAAATGTGGCGTTCCTACTAGGAACTACCACATTAAATAGACATAATCTCAGATAGACGGGTGTCATCCGCCATTTTATTCTAACTTCTACGCCTTCACTTCTCCCCTTATTTCACTTCTTCGTCTTATTTCATGCATTCATCGCAGACCGCTTCATAGGATTACATATGTATTGTTTTTAAATT
Organism: Rhipicephalus appendiculatus; assembly: GCA_030522465.1. Taxonomy (NCBI): domain Eukaryota; kingdom Metazoa; phylum Arthropoda; class Arachnida; order Ixodida; family Ixodidae; genus Rhipicephalus; species Rhipicephalus appendiculatus. The sequence goes on from JALIZH010017934.1 coordinate 21,598, forward strand.
AGATGGCCTGCACTGCCATAACAATTTACGTTTCACCAACATTACGCCTTCATATATAGGATATTTTTCCAAAGCAGTTTCGTTTCGAGACCTGACGCGGCTCTGTGGTGGAATACTTGAATGAAACGCAGATTGCTTGGGTTCGATTCCAGCTGGGACACTGTTATTTATTATTTGCATTCGCCGGGTCAACGATGCTGACGTCAGTTTTTCTAAACGCTCTCGCCTTTAAATTACTAATATCTGTCCTCGCCGTTCCTGGGTAGATATAAATTATCAAACACCTGTGGTGCATACCCGTATACACGGCCCGTGGTATACGGGTATGTGCCACACGTGTCTGCAGGAAAGGGTTTGACGACGTATGCGACAGGATTTTCACGTTATTCATTTCATGACCAGCCAGACATATTCGTCAATACCTCTTACCGTCCCATACAAAGTTTAGTGTACACCAAGTTAAGGAGGCGTTCACGAGAGCACCCAGACGTAGGCGGATAGATAGATAGATAGATAGATAGATAGATAGATAGATAGATAGATAGATAGATAGATAGATAGATAGATAGATAGATAGATAGATAGATAGATAGATAGATAAAAACGAAAACGTGCTTACAGTACGCAAAGAAATGCTTCGCATTTAAAAACGCCAGGCCTGCACGGAACGCGCAGCACAGTCACAGCGAAAGCTGGAAGAGCGGCCTTTCTAGAGGCCTTTTTTTAAACACTCTTGGGGCAACTACTACAAGCACACTTGCATGGTACCCACTACGCCATAAATCATCATAATTTTAACACGAAAGTGTTTTATGCCGGGGTCCACCACGGCTCCTCTGACGTATTTCCGTCACGGATATGACGTTGTAAAATATAAACTAACATAATGAGATTAAAGAAAAATTAGAAGAAAACGTTCCGTCGCCGGGCGTCGAACCTACGACCTCTCGCTCCGCAGCGCGAAACCACTCGGCTACGGGAGCGTACGTTCCTCAGCTAGCTAACGGCAAGCTATTTATACACACCATATACCGCTGGCGGTCCTCAGAGCTCCTCGGCTTCAGCGCGTTTTCGTCATCACTAGCGAGATGGCGCCAAGGTGTCACGGAGCGCGCGCTCTAAAGGTCGTCGCGCCTCTCGCTGGGATGAGCGTGCGCCTCCACGGGGCGTGGTCGCTGGTGCGCGCGCGCTTATCTCCTGATCGGGGCATTCGGGCGCTTCGCACGCCTTGTGTTTCCCCCCGCAAGTTTGCTTTGAAGTTACAGTGGTTCAAGAGTGCACGAAGGTCGCTTCGTTCGCCGCAGCGGCCGCGTTTACGAATGGAGCGCGCCGCTTACACACGAAGTAATAATTGTGGCAGTTGTTCACGCTCGTCCTGTGTATGCCTGTGCGTTCGTTTCGTGCGTCTTTGTGTTAGAGCAGCGCGCTTTAAATGTCTAGCTTTGACAGTTAGTCCGTGCTCGTCTTGTGTATGCTCATTTCGTGCATCCTTTCTGCTTGAGGTGCGCGCTGCATGTTTCGAGCTGCTTGCCGTTCTTCACGTCACATTACAATTTGTTGCTGCAGCATTCATTCCTTCTCCCTTGTGGCGAAACAATGCACAATAAACGCTCAACTACTTATGTGAATACACGTTTCACTTTCGTGTTTTTTCGTAAAGTTCGCGCAAGGAAATTCAGCATGTTAACCAACTAGCCCAACGTCAAGTTTTTCTTAAGTGTTATACCGATTCCTTTGACAAAGGGATCAGCCATGTTTTTTTGTGTAGTGGGGAAGCGTCCACTATGTCATTATTAGTCATTGTTCGGAAAAGCGCGGTACCCGCTACACTCTTGTAACGCATTATGTGCACTTTGTTGATGCTGTGGCTGACGACGATGAAGAATTATGCCTGAGGCTTTTGTAATGGGTTGCAGCATTGAACGACCCACTCGTTACGCAATTCGCACTGTGTGACGCCTGGTTGTTACTTTGTTACTTTACTGTTCTAAAACGCTTTATTACACATGTTAACGCGATTCCTTACCTAATATGAAGCATCCATTGGGTACGTTTGCAAGGCAGTTTCAAGCACCGGCGTAGCTCAGTGCTAGAGTACAGGGCTGCCACGCTGAGGGCCCGGGTTCGATTCCAATTCTGTCCCAGGTATTTTTATTTATTTAGTTTTTTAGATGCGAAGCACCTTATGCTCGGGGGTGTGTCCGTCCCTCCCGCGTCCGGCGTCCCGCGTCCGGTCACTTTCATGAAGTAGGGAAGCACCCACTACGCGAACCAGAACACTGTAGTACAATAAAGCCGTCAACCACCACCACAGTTACAAGTCATAGCCGAGAGCACAGAGTCGCTGCTTAGCAATGGCTAGGCATGTGGTGGGTGCAAACAAAGAATAACACGCACTACCGGTGGTGTCTGTCGCCCACGTTGACTCCATTCCTTGATCTTGCTTGCATGTGCTTTCGGAGGCTTTGTCCGTCCCTCCTTCCCGCGTCCCACACCCCCTCTCTCCTCTCCTACGCTCCCCACCTTTCTCTCCTCTAGGAATCCTCTACTCTACGGAGTGGCGATCGCGTCCCGTTGACTCCATTCCTTGATCTTGCTTGCATGTGCTTGCGGGGGGCTTTGTCCCTCCTTCCTTCCCGCGTCCCAAACCCCACAGCGCATGCGCCTCCCCTCCTCCTCTCTCTTCTCACCTACGCTCCCCCCTTTCTCTCCTCTAGAAATGCTCTACTCTACGGAGCGGCGCGCACGACAGGTGGTGCGACAGTTCCGCGGTATGAAAATGACGGAACACGCGCGCCTCATTCTCTCTCCTGTGCAGCGCCGCGATGAGCGCCCGGGCCGCTGCCGCGAAACGGGAGCGGCGACGTCTCTCCCGCTCAAGCCAGCCATCTCCCCGCTGCTTCGCATACACACATGGTTCCCTTTAGCGGGAGATGGGGAAGTTTTTTCTTATTTCGCGCGATAACGGTTACGGACACCGGTGATGGCGGCGGACAACTACGGCGCAAAGACGGCCCTTGTGATCTCATAAGAGCTTTCGCTGTAAAACCGAGTATGTGTGCCGATGAATGGTGGCCGTAGTGATTTGGAGTATGTGTGACTCGTTTCGGGTCACACATACTTCCTTTCTCTCTCTGTACTCGTTCTCTCGCGACATCAGATTTATTGCATCCCGCGACGGACAAATCAGCACTCGTGTTCTGAGAGAGAAGCAGAAGAGGATGGCGCTGACGGAGAGAGTGCGTGCCGGTTCGTGATGATGATAATTTTCTTTCTGCGACAGATAGAAACCTCGAGAATAACATCTCTGCGGTAAAAAAAAAACAACTGTTCCTCCCGCACGTAGCCAGTCACGGCGCCTTTCGCTTCCCTGCGCCCCCCGGCGGACGCCTTGAAGTAAACATAAGGATGCATCGTGGCCACGTGATAGGCGAGCGCTACATTTTCGCGCCTCGCCCGGTCGCCCATCCGCCCTGTTCTGCATCATGTGCTGCGTGCGTGCGCCTGTTGAATACCGTGGAACGTTTACCATTGCCGCACCGACGGGGGGAGGGTTTCGGGGGTTGTAACCCCCCCCCCCGAGGCCCGCCTGCCCCCCCCCCCCCCCCCCCCGTAACAGCTTCGCGGCCCATGTCACTGAGAATCCACTGACGCATTCAATAGCTTGGTTGACGTTCTAATTTCAATTCAAGTGGTGGCTTGAGGTCGAATTTTCCTAATTTACTGTAGAAATGTGTTGTATTCACTTATATCTACTCCTAAAATGAAAGAGCACAAGCCGCATGTTCTGTGGCTCTGCGTTCGTTTCCAGTGAAGCAGCTTTGGACGAAAAAAGATGCTTTCACGGGTCGTCAGTCTTACCCCTCTTCTTTTATTGCTTCTTTTCATTACGGCAGTACAGCAAGAGTATGTTTTGGAGCCTTCGAAAGAAGCTACTGTTCTTTTTCATTTATTTGATTCTTGGAGGAAGTCTAAGAGGGGCAGTGTACAATGACAATACACTGCGTGACTTCGGTGCACAGTCAATGTGAAATCAAAATGTATTACGTATCGAATAAGTTAGAGCGCTAAAAAAGACGACACACAAGAAGAGACGACGACAGCACGTGCGTTCTTCTTGTGTGTCGTCTTTTTTAGCGCTCTAACTTATCCGAACCATGAACCAACACGCCCAGCAAAGCATTTTATTAAGTATTACGTATCGCAGCTCATCCAGCTATGTACGCAGTGCTACATATATTTCGACGTCCGGAACAAGAGTTCGCAGTGTTTACCGTTTACAGCGTTATTATCTGGTTCACAAGGGCTAATCTAATGCAAATAATACCTGCTTCACTCGGACGCTTCTAATGCAATTAGAGATGAAGATCTCAAGTGCCTAAATACCATTGATTTGTCGGCCTCACATGGCTTGATTTTATGGCACTAAGGGCGCGATGACGAAGTTGCGCAATAAACATATTATGTTTGCGATGCCTTAAATGTGCAACTGTCTTCAAGTTCTACGCCTGAAAACTGATTTTATAGAAATAACAAGCGTTTTCATGTATTAGGGTGAACTTGTTGGCTAGTTGGTTGAACATTTTCAATGGGGAAACAGCGCAGTAAAAAATGAAGCCGAAGCAAGGAACGAGCAGCGCATGGTGTGGTGTGTTGTTCGTTCCTTGCTTCGTCTTCGTTTCTTACCGCGCTGTTTCCTGATTGAAGAAGTTTTCATGTACTTCAATGGCCTTACTCGCTACGTAAACGAAACACGCTTAAGCGTGGTGCACGTTTCCAGTTTCGATGCCGGTGGCATTCTCGTTATTTTTTCTCAAATCCGTTATTTATGAAAACGAATTGCGTCCGTCATGGAGCATCTTTGTTTTCTTTTAAATAGTCACTAATATGCGTCCTCCTTGCCGACAAACATCCTTTTGGCTTCATGAATGGGCTCTACAAAAACACGTAATAAGAACCAAGGCACTCATTCGACGACAAACTTGTCACCGCTATAATGCCCTTTAGATTTAAGGTCTTACCAGTTAGCGTGACTGTTGACGTGCAAACGGGGTATAACATAATTCGAACCTAGGTAACTATCGATCCTCATAAACGAGAAAAAAAAAAGCAGAAAGAGAGAAAAGCATTTGAAGCCCTTGCGCCCTTCCAGATACACGTGGTGCGAATCGTCTTTTTCTTGCCTTATCACAATGCATTATGTTTGCTAAATATGCAAGCCCTCTCACAAATGCTTCACTATTTGGAACTCTGTGCCCATGTCTGTCGCCACGGTAAATATAACTATGAAACACACCGGGAAACGTGCTCTTAATTCCTACAAACCACAGCCGTATCTTTCTCAGATACGTCTCAACGACTGTCATTTGAGCGACAAGAGATCGTAAGTCACAATTATTCTCTCATCTAAATTTATCGACCGTGTTTACTTTTGAAACGTAACTATCGATTTCGGATGTTCTCGTAACCTAAATATAAAACTGTGCAAAAACACCTGCAGAAGTCGATATACTCATTTCACTTCAGACCAGCCGAAAATCCGCAATACGTCAGTAGTAAACACATAAATTCGAAGAGCCGGAATGCACTGTAGCACACAACATGAAAAAAAAAAAAAAAAAAGAAAAGAAAGAAAAACACGATATATTCAGGAAACCCGCCAAAAACGGCTTCCCAAAATCTTTTATTCAGAAAGCAATTCACTTCAACAAATATGATGCAAGATGAGAAATACAGCAACAGGCCTCCTCTAATCAACAGCTCGACAAAAATACACTACTCTTCGCTATCCGTGGCACTAGCTAAACCACCGCCCGTGGACTCAGACGACGGACCGATCCGCGGAAGGCTGCTGAATCACGTGATATCAAGAACGCGAGTGGCCAACCCGCTTGCGCCATACACACGTGCAGTCCCAAACGGGAGGGATAAAGCCCGGGCTGAGGCCAGTTCGAAACCGCAAACGATGCCGCGCGCGACTTCAAAGAGAGAGCACATGTTCGAAGAGCCGCCGGCGTACTCCCGCTGCTGAAAAAAAAAAAAAATGCGGTCTCGCTGATCACCCACCCTTCCTAACGCATGGCCCGCAGCCGAAAAAGGGGGATGCGTTGTTCGTGAAAATGTTTACGACATTACGAACACAATAGCGCGTTCTCTGCCTGCAACCAAAGACGGGCCACCGAAAGAGCGAACCCAATGCATCTTCTACAAAACTGCTTGTACTGAAGACGACGCCAGCTGCATCAGAGCAACTGAGAACCTGTAAAGACGGGAAAGACGTCCCCAATTTTGCCAAGACGCAGACCGCGAAATCAATTTTCTTGAAACCGCTGCAATCAATTACCGGAAATGAATGTTGGCAGATCCAAGCAACCCCAAGCGTGAACCACGCTCTTCGCTCCCCTCTGCGCAGAACGGAAGAAAAAAAAAAGGCATCTGCGTACAGCCTCACACTCCAAGTATTCCGCTTTCCCTGACTCTCATCTCACAGTCCACCTCGACACATCTACGCGTCGAGGAAGCTCTCAACCCCTTTTACTCTCCAACTCATTCCCTCCGGTGAAGCCATCGCACTCCTGTGTTCTTTTGGTGACGAGCACCGCCGCCGCGTGACGCATCCTTTCATACCTGCCGAACAAGAAAAGAAGCGCTTTTCGAGTCTCCCATCCTTAAACTCTAACGAAGGGACCGTATGGATTCCGAAACGTCGGGACAATGCTCAGTCAAAGTTCTAAAGATAAGAAGGCGTCGGCGGCCTTGGAAACATGTGTTTTCTGGTTTCTTCGGGGCTTGAGTTTTCTGCAGGCAAATGGTGTCTCCAGAGGGGTGGTCGTGCATTTAACTTCGTTGACAGCGGACGAACGATGAGCACTGGAGCGTCGAGAAGAAAGACGACCTCGTACGCGGCTCGTTCGTCAAAGTGACCGCGAACCCCGGACACTGTGCAGCACACGCACACGACGATATTAGTTTAAGCACATACCCTGCGGTTCCTGCATTTCTGAGCTTGCCTTGGAGCAACTAGTGTGTGCTCAAAGGCAGTACGCAGGGACCCAAGCAAGCACGACTGCCATGCGAAATCCATACGTTGCGAAGATGGGAGCAGCAAGACGCCGTTGCAGAAGGCGAAAAAAAGGCTTTGAGAAAGTCGCTTTCTTTCTTTTCTTTTTTTTTAGGGGCGAAGCTCCTTAGGGTGTGGGTCTGTTCCTCCTTTGTATTATGTAGTAGTAGTAGTAGTAGGTAGCCACGTATAGTGGAATGTACCCACTTCACGTGATAAAGATGACGATGACGCCTGATGACCATGAATAATAAGCGCGTTCCAGTATAGTGGAATGTACCCACTACACGTGATAACGATGACGATGACGCTGATGAGGAAAACAAAATCAGGGGAACCCCCTCCTTGTGGTCCGTAGAGCTCTTGAACAAAATCATCATCTACCCCATATGTAAATAATAAAACATTGTGTATATGCTTTATCAATATGTAAATAATGAAACATTGTGTATATACCGTATGTATAATCACACCACACCGCCGCGTTTGTGTGTCAGGTCTTTGTATGATGATCGAGTGGGCAAAATTTACGGGGATTGACGGTTTACCAGATTACATCCAGAGCTTCGCCCACTCATCATCATTCACTTCGTGGATATGGCGTAATTTTTTTTCAGTACACATATCTCGCCCTCTCTCTTTTTACTTCTTTCTTGTATGTTGTACATGGAGAGTAAGCTACGAAGTTTTTTAGCGCACACATGCATACGTTCAGTTCGCTGGCTAGAACTCGCTTCTGTGTCTGCTGCGTGTATCTGCGTCGACAATGAGCTACCACGCCACAGGCATCGCTGAAGCGCCAGTCGGACACGATCCTCAGCTACTTCCCGAAAAAGACTCCGCGTTGATGTTCAAGAGATGCAGCAACAGCACCGGAATGCCCGATTACAGCCAAAAAAGGAGGCGATTACTCAGCACATATCGCCGTGATTATAATGTGCACATGATTAACACAGAACCCACATTATAGATGCATTTTACATAAACAAATGGTTCACACGGATCACTCACTCATTCACGCAGGATTCACGTAAGCTAATATAAGATATTTAGATATTTAGGCGTGATCGTGCATCACGTGGAGGAGGTGTGGCTATAATTGCCAAATCAGATATTAGAGTTATGTCTCAAATTACCGAGTTAAAGTTTGTACGGGTCTTCTTGAATGGTTTTTCATTTATAGTGTGTGCTGTATATCGGGCCCCTGATTCTGATCTGTCTATTCTTCTCATGTTGTACGACAAATTGCTGTCACTTGATTCTAAAAATGTAATTATGACGGGTGATTTCAACCTACCTAGCATTAATTGGAGTAAGCTTGTATACGGTCAGTGTGATCATGGCGATGTTGCGTTAGACATGATGTTTGCACTAAATCTAGAGCAGGTTGTCTCTGAGTGCACTCGTGCAAATGCTGTCTTAGACTTGATGTTTATCGGACAACACTTTTCATCAGGAGTTCTAAGAGTTGAACGTGGTATTTCAGATCACAGCTTACTTTCTTTTTGTTGCAATGTGAACTCTGCTAATGATGCAACAGATAGGAGAGTTGTTTATGTCAAGGACTACGCACGTTGCAGTGATTCTGATATCATTGATTACCTTAGCACTACACTTGAAGACCGTACAAATAACACGAATAGTACTGTTGAAAATATGTGGACCAGCTTTAAAGATTCTGTCAGATACTGCATTGAACATTTTATACCAACTAGAACTGTGCGCACACGGCGTAAAAATCCGTGGGTTACGAGTAGACCTGTGCGCCGGACCCAAAATCGCCGGCGGCGGCGCGCCGGTGTTTCCACCTCCGGCGGCGGCGCGTCAACGGCGCGGGGTTCATCGGATCGGCGGCGGCGCGGCGCGGAGAGGGGGGGGGGGGGGGTAGATTCAAGGTTCAAGAGTTTGTGGGGATAGAATTTTGTCCGTTGAAATTTGAAAAAAAAAAAATCTGTTTCCCCGAAAGCGCGACGCAGTAAATGCGATAGCAACATGTCGTAATGTTATAACGAACTAAGACTAGCAGCTAACTCTTATTCATCCGATCTCGCGAAACTGCAAAACATTCGTGTATGGGAATACGGCCGCTCCCGGGAATGAAGCGGTTCTCATGCAGTTTGTCGTATCAGTGGTCACGGCACGAAGCGGTGAGATGCTAGCGCGTAGAAGGGTATACGAGACGCGTTTCCTAATTCCTGCCGAGATAGCGCGCGCACCAGCGCTCGCGACCGCGCCCTTATAGTCCAAAATCACAGGTGCTCCCCCCTGCTCCGACGTCCCTTCATGCTTCTTCGTCCAGTGAAAGACGGACAGGGCTTCCTTTCTTGTTGAGGAGCAACCAACGACAGGCCTCGCACGTGGTGGGATGTAATCACATGCGCCCTACGTGCGATGGAGATGGGCAGCTTGTTTCATCCCGGGTTCCTCGCTAGCGCTCACGAGCTTTTACTCGCGGGCACAGTATACGATGCGCGTACAAAAGTTATCGATTTGGGCTTTATACGCAACATGACGGCGACAATGAAAACCTGCACAGAGTGTCCATATAATTGCTATCGTAATAAAAAAAAATACAATAACCGTGGAAGCGGGTTGGCCTATATTTTTGGAGAGCTGCATCGTCTTCATTGTAAAGAGTTCGTCCGTTGGAAGAATCAAATATTCCGGCGCCTCTTCCATTCGTTCCATTCCATATCTACTCGACACTTATTTCTTCATAAAGCACGTGTAGAATGGGAGCACTAAGCGTTCAGCCCATCAGAATTTCGAGCTTGTCGGCTGCACTCTGTTATTTCGCCTTGCGTAATCAGAAACTCGCAAAACAGTGCGAAATAAGTTCATCGCGCACGGTAATCACGCGAGATGAGGAAGAACGGGTGGGCGAATGCATGGCAAAGCAGGGTAGGAGACAATTCACAACTGATATTTCTCGTATAAGGACCAATCTAGAATATGTGGCCCACTCATGTAACGTGGATCACCGTTCTCGCGTCACGAGTAGCGCAAAAAAAGAAAGAAAAAACGAAAAAAAATAAAACAAGAAACGCCAAGAGAGAACAATGAGCTCGATTTTGTATTTTCAGGGGCTGCATTGGGGCCCTTAAAAAGACAGGGTGTGCAAACAAGGACAAGAGAGTTGTCAGGACACCGTAAACGCCGCTAACTGAAAAAAGGTACAGCGGCGGAAAAGCAGGTATAGAGAAAAAATGAAAATTAACGAAGCTTCGCACTAGTGGTGCCAATCCTGAAGGAAGTGCGGAGGCAGCCTTCTTTGTTTATCTCCGGTTTTCTCTTTCTTTCCTCTTCTCTTTCTTTGCTTTTCTGTTTCTTTCTCTCTCTTTCTATTTTTTTGCTTGATACCTTTTTTTTCTATTTTTATACCTCGTTTTGCCTGCGTTACGCCAAGCGACGACAGCATACGACAACCCGGGCCCCCAAAGCTGCTCCGCACTTAGCATCATCATCAAGGCGCTCGAAGAACAAGAGAAAGCAAACTTCTCCTTGGCGCGAGCGTGCGCTCAATATGCGACAGATCATTATAATATTCGTGGTTTTTCCTGCGTTACGCCAAGCTACGACAGTATACGATGACAACATGCGATGACTGCATACGACCGTCCCGGCCCTTAAATTTCTCCGCACTTAAAACACTTATGTGGGCATTCCCGGGCAAGACGCGATACCTATTAGTCAGTTGCGCGTGATGGTCAGCGTGAGAGATAACTGGTCGCTCTCTTGACCTCACCCTTATGCTTTCACGTCGTGTCTTTTTAACATGATACCTACCGACACTCTCAGCTATCGGTTATTTTAAGTGTTTCATTGCCTTTACTTCTCTATTTATTTATTGACTTACTCGAGTAAAAAAAAGTGAGGAAAAAAGTTCATTAAACCATCGATATACAGGGTGTTGTTTTTTAAAGCAATACAGATTTTTCCTTAAAAGCTATAATAGTTAGGTGCTATTCGCCTCTGCAGTCAATTTCTAGGCCGAGGCGGAAAGATTTTGCTACGAGTTAGATCACTCAGAAATGGTTAATTAACAAAAATAATTTAATTAACTTTTTATTATCAATTTTAGGGTGTTTGTTTATATGGCGAAGTTGTTCTACGTCACAATTTATGGCGAGCCTAATTTTTAAAAATCGAAAATATTACGTGTAGTTTGAGAGCTATGTCCGCCGGACGCGGGACGCGGGACGGACATAGCCCCGAGCATAAGATGCTTCGCATCTAAAAGGAAAACAAACAAGAGCATGATGGGAAATGTGACGCAAGCCCGAAGGGGTACTGGCTTCAGAGGAGGTTGACTTATAGATGCTAGGTGCGCTCTCGACTATCTTTTTCCCTCTACGGTTGAAGCGCATTCCATTCCTCTAGTTTGAGTCCAGAGTTTTGAAAGCTTCGTGACGTCAAAATGACGTTGAATAGGAAGTATCGGAAAGGGAGGGCGCGCAGCTGGCCGAGCTCCCTCCAATCAGCGGTGGCTGAAATGGAGAGTCCCTTACACCGAAACATCGAGAAAAGCTTGCCAAGTGAACTGATGTATATTATGCCCCGATTCCCCGTTCGTGCTAAAATGAAATACTACCGGCGGCGCGCCGAAATTACTGCGCGGCGGCGGCGGCGGCGTGGTCACTCTGGAAATTTCGGCGGCGGCGCGATCGGCGTGAGCAAAAAACAGGCAGCGGCGGCGGCGCGGCGCGGCGGCGGCGCGGCGCGGCGGCGCACACCTCTAGTTACGAGAGAAGTTATGCATTTGAAACGCAAACTTAAGCGCCTGCGCAAACACAGACACACATCACCTCAACAATGGAATGATTTAAAAAGGGCATTATTGGAAAAAGTTACTGCAGCTAAGACTCATTACCATAATGTTACTCTGCCGGAGTTCATTAAAAGTGATCCTGATAAGTTCTGCAGACATCTGGGTAAACCTACAGATAAGGTAGAAGAAATTATGTTAGATGATGAGAGTGTTACGGAGCCACAAAGAATTGCCGACTGCTTCAACGACTTTTTTTACAGTGTCTTTACTATTGATTCCGTGTGCGCAACAGCAGATGTGTCATAGATGAT